>CM062811.1:284177087-284432087 GCA_031772625.1 Pinus tabuliformis
TGATTGACTTCTCGAAATGTAGACCTCGATTCATCTAAAGATTTTTCTTTCCAAAGGTTTGAACTTGGCTTAATACCAGAGAATTTGACTACTTACTACTAACTTGTCCAGTTGTACAAATTTCCTCTCTTTATTTTTTATGCCATCAACTTGTTTAATGTTCAATCTGGATTGTGAGAATCTACATATTTTTGGGTTGTGGAATTGGTCTATAGAGTGTGCCCCAAACCATAGACCCATTTACTTTTCTCCTATATTTGTACCATTTTCCTATGTAATGTTATCATGTCTATTTCGCAACACTCATGTTGACGTTTCCCTTCAAAAGTTAGGAAAGTCAAGGCTAAGAGGAAGAAAGAGTTTCCTACATTTTCAACCCATGGAGCAGTTATTTCCAGAGGACTTATAATAATAAAAACTGTCATCCTCACCAATAATGTGGTCAATAGGTTCATGCCAACATCAAGGTAAATTTGGCAAAGGATCATAGAAGCAATACTGCTCCTACAGTGTGGCTGGAATGTTATAGAGCAACAATACATGAATTGTCTTTGGCTAGGGATCGACTACACACAATTTTGAAATCTATTGGAACAAATTCAAACCTTACACTAATTCAACACCTTTGTCCAAGATAAGAATAATTGAACACTTAAGGATAATATGATTTGAGAGTAAAGGAAATCAACAATATAAATTATGGGGGGAAACAGGGCATATAGGTATATTATCTTATCTCTGAGATATGCCAAATTTGTGAAAGTAATCTAGAAGCTATATCTAGTACCTGAAGAATTTCAAAATTGTGTGTAGATCCTGGTGGTAAGAATTAGTTAATTTACATTGAATTGAATATCATTGGAGTGCATTCATAGTACTCAAATATATAAATAATTCAAAGGCTATTATAGCCAATGAAGTGTGCATGCAAAACAAGGTACACTTCCCCAACACCTTGGCTACAACACAAAGAGTTAAGTTATTGAAGAAAAAAGGATTTTACTATTGGATCTCGAACTGCCCAATTTTTCTCACTCCCACTTCTCTCCTTTTCCACTATGTTACAAGAGAAAACCCATGTATCAAGTGAGCTAATCCATTAATACTTGTCTTATTTTTTTGAACAGAGAATTCCTATAGAAACACACAACAGGCTACATACCATAGGTACAAATTTCCACATGGTCTCTAATTGTCAAGCCCTAGCTCAAGCTACCATTCTATTTCTTGTTATATAAATCACTATATGTTGCTCCAATTGTTCCTTATAGTGTTGGATTTGGCTAGGATTAAGAAGCCTCTGATACATTGTTACAAAAATAAGATGTCAATTCCACATAAGAGAGTAGCATTCAGGTTAATGTGCCAATATATATAATTCCATGTTTCAATTGAATCTAAGTTTATAATCATCTTCCTAATTGTATTTATAGCCTTTATGGTGTTCCCCATGACTATCGAACTTAAATTTGAAAGAGTGGGACGTATTGGCAACGTAACAATTTGCAATATAAGTTGATAAGAATTTGTTGGAGGCCAATAAATTAATGTTTGATTGTCATCTCATAGAAACTCCTATCTGAGATCTAGAACTATCTACATTTTCATTTTACTGTGAACATGAATTTGCATTGTAATTCCCAAAATAGACCAAAAATAGTTCTAACGAAGACCAGTGAATAATGTTTGATTGTAAGCTCATAGAAACTCTTATCTGAAATCCCAAACTATCTCCATTTGAATGTTACTATAAATATGGGTCTACATTATAAACCTCATTGACTAACTTATAGTGTATCAACTAAAACTGAACCATAGAAACACCACACTAAAATAAATTAGTAGGCTTATAGCACAAACCCTAGATGAGAAACCTTGGACAAAAAAAAGGGAGAGGTCAGGCAAGGATGAAGCCAATTACTTCATTCTCAGATGATTATTTTCACTAATAGATGATTTGAAACAATGTGTTCAATGGAAAAAATAAAAAATCAAACAGATTTGCACCTATCATCTATACCATTATAGTACAAAAGTATCAAAGATAGAATTTAAAGAAAGTTTCGTATCTTTAGAAGCTATTCATGGACTCTACGTCTGTAGAGGTGAATAAGCATCATATGGGAGTGTCGAAGAACGAGAAGGGTGGGATGCACTAATCAGTAAATGGAATTTGAGGACTGAAAGATTTGAATGTGTTATAGGGTTGAGGAGTAGTATCTCAAGATGACCGATGCCATGGGCATTCAAAGATGCCTCTAGGTACCCCATATTGCTACATGAAAAATCAATTAAAGTGAAAAAATTGTGATGCCAAAAATTTGTTGAAAGACTTTGATATGCAAAGAATTTACCACATTGTGGTGCCAAAATTTTGTTGAAAGACTTTGAATTGCTTTAAATGCGGAGAATTTACGATAACATGGGGCAAATTTCATTTGGTTTAAACGAAGAAAATTTATCATAACATGGTCAAAGAGGTATGTAATTAGTGGTATTATCCAAATATATTTATGTGTGTCAAAATATTATAACCTTCTTAGGTTCTAGTTGTTTATGTGGCCACTATTTATATGAGATAAATTAAAATACTCAAAATTAAAATTATGTAAAGGTTTTTTCTTGTTTCAACATAGATATAGAAAAGTATGATAACATGTGTTTTCCTAAAGGTTTGAGAATTTTTTTGAACTAAGATTCTACCTATAATAATGAGGCCAATAGCCCAGATCTAATATTCTGAGAGGTTTTGACCTATGGACGAATTACTATTGGGTCCTTTATCTTTATTGATATTTGCTCAACATTACCACATTGTGGACACTAGGAATAACTCTCAAGACCTTTACCAATGGACATGAAAAGGACCTTAGCTAGGAATATGAGCACCATTAATATTCTTTTCATAATAATAATTAGTATGAGGAAAGTATAAAAATACCTTTACTCCTAAACTGAAGTTTCTCATGATCAAGGACCATGAATTTGGCATTGAATAACCACATAGATCCTCTCTAAATAAACTTAAGGGTATATGGGATATCATTTCCATTAGGAATTTTTTGACACCATGTATAGGAGTCAAGGAATGTACCATGGGTAACGGGGGTAGACAAGGGCATTAGGCCTTACAAGAAGGTTTTTAGTCTCAAGGGCTATGAGCTAGACGTAAACACCACATAGATCTTCTTTAATGAATCTTTGGACTTAAGTAGAGATCTGGGAACCATAAGAGGTATTTCTCACCATATATGGGAGTTAGCATCTATGATATGGTTAGGAGAGTAAAACAAGGGCCTTGATCACCAAATTAATCTTTCTCATGCTCAATTGCCATGAACAAGACCTCTAGATGGGAATATGGGCATTTAGTATGCTTTGCATAATAAGAATGGGTCTCATGGCTTGGAGTTAAGTCCTAAATAATCAGTAGCAATTAAAAAGGCTTCAAACCACCACATTAATTATATTCTATAAGGGATATTATTTGGCTTCTAGGAGGGATGTGTCTACCATTAAATGGTCTTGCACACCATGATTGGGTCTTGGAGCTATTGGAAAACTAGAAAGGCAATAAATATTTTCTCGATCTGATAATTACCTGTGATGTTTCTTATTATTATTATTATTTATATCTTCTTTCTTTAGTTCATCAAGAAATTACCAAAAGCAACAACACATAAAACAATGGACATAAGATGTAGGCACATGCTAGGCCAAAACTGCCCTCGAGGGGAAAACCCAGTTAAAGTAATTCTTCCTTTCAATAGTATTCTTTGAGACTCTTCACCCTAGACCTTGACCATACCTTCCCTCCACACTAAGTCAGCCTGCAGAAGATTGACCTCTTCCCAGCAACTTCGACTATGCAGCAACTTGCAATAGCCAACATCTTCTAGCAACAGTCCAACTTGGAAGATTCTAATATCCCAATATAGAGCGAAAAACAGAGAGAGACCACCAAAATTTCAAGTTTCCTTGACTCCTTAGATTCAACCAAACTCGCATTCACTTTGTCTTCTCAACAATAGACTTTCCCAACTACCCACCTCACACTTATGCCGAGCAATTAGATTTTTACACTTCAGCCCAGTAGAGAGAATTTGAATTTGATGAGAAGTGATGCTTCAATGATTCTGTTGTCCTTCCTTTTATAGGCTTCTTCTGGGGTCAGATAGGGTCTTAGGGCAACTTGATATTCCCTTAGGCCGACATGGTGTGGAGGTTCCATAATTCATATTTGACTCCATACTTAACCTTTTTACATCATTCAAAACCCCAAGAAGGGTATATTTAAATGTACGATAATTCTATAAACTCAGAATAAATCCTAGAAGTCCTGAATGGGAAATTTTACCTAAAACATGGTGACCCAAGCGTGAAACCCATACTTTAATAAGTCACAATAATAATAATAATAATAATTTTCTTTATTCTTTTGAAAAGTACATTACATGATGACTCAAGTACATTATTGAACACTTCACATAGTTACTTTTTCCAACAGGAGCCTCATCATGAACCTTAATGAAATTAGGAGGCTTTCAGATCACATATGATGTTTACAAGTGTAGGTTTGGTCAAAATAGGAACATAAGGGGCTTAGGCCTTATTTGAATCGTTGATGATTAAGCTTTGTGAAGTAGATCTCAAATAACCACGCATGACCTCTATAGAGGATCTTAGGCCTCTATGGGGGATGTTTAGTGCCATTAGTATGTTTTACATGGTAAGAATGGGTCTTAGGCTTGTACCGTGGCAAATGGATGAAAACAATGGCCTCAAGCCCAAAACAAAACTTCTATGGCTTGCACTACATGAGAAAGACCATAAAGAACAATATAAATCCTCTTTGAGGAATTTTAGGCCTCTATTTAGGATAAAGGTTCCATTATGAGGTTTTCCACATCATATATGGGAGTTAGGGCTTATATCTTGGCCAAGGAATGAAAAAATTATTTAGGCCTAAAAGATGTCTTTCTCGTGCTTAATGTCCATTAACAAGATATTAGAATGGGAATATGGGCACAATTATTTTTTTTTCATAAGAAGAATGGGTTTTATGTCCTCTACGATGGATAGGGAACGAAAACAAGATCCTTAGTCCCTAAACAAAAATTCTCTAATTCAATGGAAATGAATAAGGCCTCAAACCACCACACATCACAAGGGAGAACTAGGTCAACATGCATGGAAATGAATGAATAAGAGTGTGTGCCAAGGAGTGTCAGCAAATTCTAGGTGTCCCAAGGATGAAGTCTCTGAGGAGAAGTTCATAATAGGATTTGCAGGAGGCAAGCCTATGGTTGTGATGAGGGCCTAGACAAAGCAATTTCAAATAAAGGGAGACTTTGGGTTGCATACAAAACTGTTTTTCCAATGCCTTGTTTGGGTTCCCAAGCCACAAAAAAGGTAAGGTTATCTTTGAGGGCATGACAGTTACAGGGTGCCAAGGTGTGTTAGGGAATGCTAGGAAGTACTAACACATGCTAGATAGTTCCAAGGAATGTTAGGCATGCAAAGGTAGGCTAACTGCTAATACATGCCAAGATGTGCCAAGTGTCAGGATGTGGGGTGAACACATGCTAGGGAATGTTAGGACCAGCTATCAAGGAAACACAAGGGAGCACTAGTTTCAAATTGATGGAAATGAAGTGTTGATGAGTTCCAGGTGTGAAAAGGAGAGAGTGACAAGATATTCTAGATAGTTCATGGGCATGCTAGAGTGCTAGAGAAGCATACAAAGGTGTGGAAATGCATGCTGAGTCTTAGGGAGTGCCAAGGAAACACAAGGGAGCACTAGGTCAAAATGCTTGGAAATGAATGAATTAGAGGGTGTGATGGGGGTGTCAGTGAGTTCTCGGTATGCTAAGGAGGGAGTGACATGGTATGCTAGGTAGTGTTAATTCATGCTAGCATGCCAGGGTGACATCTGGCCAAGATGTGTCAAGTTCCAAGGTGTGCCAACACGTGATAGGAAGTGTTAAAGAGTACTAGGGAAACACAAGGGACCAATAGGTGAAAATAATGCATGCAAATGAACGATTAAGAGTTTGTGACATGAAGTGTAAGTGAGTTCTAGGTGTGTTAAGAAGGGAGTGATAAGGTATGCTAGGTACTGTTAAGGCATGTTATAGACTAGGGTAACATGCCAAGATATGTCGGGTGCTAGGGTGTGCCAATGCATGCCAGGGAGTGTTATAGAGTGCCAAGGAAACATGAGGAAGCACTAGTTTCAAATACAAGGAAATGAATGAATAGGAGTGTGTGACAAGGAGTGTCAACAAGTTTTAGGTGTGCTAAGGAGGGAGTGACAAGGTAAGGTAGTTCCAAGTAATGCTAGAGAGCTAGGGCAACATGCTAAGATGTGCCAGGTTCCAAGGTGTGCCAATGCGCGTCAGGGAGTGTTAGGGAGTGCAACGGAAACATAAGGGAGAATTAGTTAAAAATGCATGGAAATGAATGAATAAGAGTGTGTGATAGGGAGTGTCAACAAGTTCCAAGTGTGCTAAGGATGGATTAAAAACGTTATAGGCTAGGCAGTGCCAAGGCATGCAAGAGTACCAAGGCACATGTCAGGGAATGATAAATTATGTTGAGGAGGGAGTGATAAGTTATGTTGGGCAGTGTTAAGGCATATTAGAGGCTAGGGAAATATGCCAAGATGTGCCAGGTGCTACTATGTGTCGATGCATGCTAGCGAGTGTTATGGAGTGCCAGGGAAACACAAGGAAGCACTAGTTTGAAATGCATGGAAATAAATGAATAAGAGTGTTTGAGAAGGAGTGGCAATGAGTTCTAGGTGTGCTAAGGAGAGAGTGACAAGGTATGCTAGGTAGTGCCATGGAATGCTAGAGTGTTAGGGCGACATGCCAAGATGTGTCAAATGCCAAGGTGTGCAAATGCATGCTAGGTAGTGTTAGGGAGTGTGACGAAAACACAAGGGAGTACTAGTTGAAAATTCATGGAAATGAATGAATAAGAGTGTGTGATAGGGAGTGTCAGTGACTTCCAAGTGTGATAAGGAGGGAGTTACAAAGTTATATTCTAGGCAATGCTAAGGCATGCAAGAGTGTTAGGGCATGTCAAGGAGTGGTACAATGTATTAGGGAGTGCTAAATCATGCCAAGGAATGTAGGGGATGCCAACACATGCCACATAGTGCTAATGGATTGTTAGATGTGCTAGGTGTTATGGCATGTCAAGATGTAAACTATGTTGCTTAGTTGTTTCATGGCCATGGTTGGACATGAGCCTTGACTTGGTAACTTATTAAGTGAGATGAGATAAGATTGGACATGAGTAGCCTAGGATGAGTTATAGGTAATTCTTAGGTGAAAAAGGCATAGTATAGTTGTAGTAACTATAACTTGGTCAAAATGTTGTAGTTGATGTAGGAATTTGTTGGTTCCCAAGTCTTAAAAAAAAATAAGGGTAGTTATGAGGGCATGATAGCTAAGGAGTGTCAGGGCATGCCAAGGAATGAAAAGGCATACTAACACATGTTAGAAATTATCAATCCATGTCAAGGAGTGTTGGGGAGTGTCAAGGAATCACAAGGTACAACTACGTCAAAGTGTATGGAAATGAATGAATAAGAGTGTCTTCCAAGTAGTGTCAGTGAATTCCAGATGTCCCAAGGATGAAGTGTGTTAGGAGAATTTTAGAATAGGACTTGCAAGAGGTAATCGTGTGATTATGATAAGGGTATGGAAAAAGAAATTTTAGATAAAGGGAGAGTTTGGGCTAGGGAAAACACTATTTTTTCAATGACTTTGTTGGGTTCCCAAGTCGCAAAAAAAGTAAGGCTATTTATGAGGGCATGACAAGTAGGGGGTGCTAAAGTGTGTAAGGAATGCCAAGAAGTTCTAAAACATGCTAGAAATTTCCAAGGCATGTTAGGCATGCCAAGACATTCCAAGTGCTAAGGCATTCCAAGATGTGTTAGGTGTTAGGGTGTGGTGCCAACCTATGTTAGGGAGTTTCATGGAAACAAAAGGGAGGACTAGTTTCAATTGCATGGAAATGAATGAATAAGAGTGTGTGATATGGAGTGTTAGCAAGTCCTTGGTGTTCTAAGGAGGGAAGACAAGGTATGCTAGGTAGTGCCAAGGCATGATAGAGTGCTAGGAAAGCATTTCAAGATGTACGAAGTGCCAGGCTGTGCCAATGTGTGCGAAGGAGTGTTAAGGAGTGCTCGCGAAACACAAGGGAGCACTAGGTCATAATGGATGGAAATGAATGAATAAGAGTGTGTGAAAGGGAGTGTAAGTGAGTTCAGGGTGTGCCAAGGAGGAGTGAAAAGGCATGCTTGGCAGTGCTAAGGAATGTTAGAGTGCTATGGTGGCACGCGACCAAGATGTTCCAACATGTGCAAGGAAGTGTTAGCTGGGAGTGCCAGGGAAACACAAGGGAGAACTATGTCAAAATGCATGGAAATGAACAAATAAGGGTGTGTGACTGGAATTTTTAGTGAGCTCCATGTGTGTTAAGGAGGGAGTGACAAGGTATGCTAGGTAGTGTTAAGGCATGCTCGTGGTCAGGATGACATGCTAAGATGTCCTAGGTTCTAGGGTGTACCAACACATGCCAAGGAGTGTTAAGGAGTGCTAGGGAAACACAAGGGACAACAATGTAAAATGCATGGAAATGAATGGATATGAGTTTGTGACCAGGAGTGTCAACAAGCTCTAAGTGTGCTAAGGAAAGAGTGACAAGGTATGCTAGGTAGTGGTAAGGAATGCTATACTGCTAGGCCTACATGCCAAGATGTGCCAGGTGCTAGGATGTGCCAATGCATGCTAGGGAGTGTTAGGGAGTGTCAGGGAAACACAAGGAAGCACTAGGTCAAAATTCATGGAAATGAATGAATAAGAGTGTGTGACAAGGAGTTTTAATGAGTTCTAGGTGTGTTAAGGAGGGAGTGACAAGGTTATATGCTAGGTAGTGCCAAGGTATGCTAAACTACCAAGGCATGTCAGGAAGTGCTAGGGTGGATTAGGGAGTGTCAAAGCATTCGAAGGAATGTAGGGGATACTAACACATGATACATAGCGTTGAGTCATTATAAGACATGTCAGGTGCTATGGCATGTCAAGATGTAAATTGTGTTGCTTAGTTGTTTTATGGCCATGGTTGGATGTGATGAGCCTTGTCTTGGTAACTTGTTAAGTGGGATGAGTTTAGATTGGACATGAGTAGCCTAAGATGAGTTACATGTAGTTCTTAGGTGAACAAGACATATGTTGAATTTCCACAGCACATGAGAATTTGGGTTTGGTCTTATAATCTTTGATGAAAAAACACTCAAGTGCCACAACACATCTACTTTGCACAATGAAATCTACACACATTAGGGAATCAAATAGTGCACATGAAAATTTTTAAATTTTTCAAACCATTCTTCCTTATATTACAAACTATAACAGAATGTGTTAGATCTCTCATACCAGGGATCATGTCCCTTTACAATCTCATTGATACAAGCAATACAACTAGGGATTGGCGTTAGTCCTTTAACAACCAATCTACCTTGAACAAGATAACACTTGACCTACTTACTAATGGTGGCCACACACAGCCCTTTCAGTACATGTGTCTAGAACACATCTGGCAGGTCCTCTTGCTTCCTATTCTGCAACTCCTCGATATGACTCTATCAATGAACTCAACTCCTTTAGGTTACTGAAATCGACTCAACATAATTTTCCCTCTAGGTACCTCATTTTTCCTTCAAATTTTGCAACACTTAGGGTCTCCAATCAAGTGTTCACAATTCCATTTGTGAATAACTCTTTGGTCTGCCCATTTTTTCCATACTGCTACTCCAAGATGACAAGTCTTGGGCTATGGCAGTCACCCTTCTTCTCACTGACTCAATCCTCTACCATACAATGAAATAGAACTAGTTGGCTAGCCCACTTGACTATTACTTTAGTCCTTAAAAGTTTGCATGTCCTTAGGCCCAATACACCTACCCTTCTACTAGTCTTGTTTTCCTTCATAAGTACAAGACTTAGGGCTCTTCTTTGATAGTCACCTAACAACCCTCCAACTGTACTAGGACTGCCATAAATTTTCCAAACCACAGTCGATTCTTTTACCAATCTAGTTCCCACAAACCTGCCCTCATCTAGGGATGTTCAAATCTACCACCTAATAATGATTTGAGTCCTCTCAAAATCACTATTCTTGTGTACCAATTTCTTTATTGTCCAATCTATGAACAAATCTGAACTACTCCTCTTATCATCCTTCTAACAATTTATATATGATTGAACTAGGGTCACAAATCATCCACTAACATTCCATTGACTAATTGTTTATAGGTTTCTTCAGTTCTCTGTCCAAAACTCTATGGACAGTCCACCAAAATCAATTGCTCTTCATGTCAATTTATTCCTCATATCGTGCATTTATTTTGTTTAATCCTCTTCTCAAGTTCCACCCTCCTTTGGATCCTATATCTACACACATACTTCTGTAAACCATCTTCCATATCTATGGCCTATATTGCAAAGATAATCCTCGCTCTAAGGGTCATGACACCTCTTCTTCTACACATATTTGTCACAGTCTTAAGGGCATATCTTATGGACTGAACATGCTAGGAAACCACCCTAACTAGGGAATTATACTTATATTCTAATTGATTTAGAACAAATCCTATCCACCCATAGAAAAAAAACTCTTGCCTCAATAAGAGACTCGACCTAGATCATGTGGATCCATAGACTATGGGCATTTATTTTACTAAATCTTGACCTGGACTTCAAAGCTCTATGAACCTCAAACTACGATTACCTCAACCAATGTTACATCTACAACTACTTTTGTTATGGCCCTAAATTCCAGTGCAGACCCTCCTCCATTTGTGTTGGTCTTTATCACATACCTTGCAACCTACTAACCACCACAAGACAAGGTCTCAACCCTCTCTGCTATTTCAGAATTTGATGTATCCTTCACACAAAAACACCACTGGAATCACATGCCTAAATTCTCATGAGTCACCTCACTTGAGCTTGATTTACCATAAGAGAACCAACAGTATGCCATCCTACTTCTTATATCAAACCCATTAAGGTATGCGACATTCCTGTGAACCCTCACACGATGATCTTGCTCTTGGTGGATCATGTTAGCCTCCCTTTAGAAACCCTTACTCAACCCTCTAACTCAGCCTACTTTATGACTACATCTCTCTTGGCCTCTTTGATTAAATGAGCTCCTTCTCACTTCATGTTCTTGCCTTCATACTAATGCCTACTTAAATAATTTTTCGTAGCTAGGCCACTTAGGCTCCCTCTAGAACTTATGAGTTTTAACCACTTATACCTTACGAAATATTAATATTCCTTTAATTTTTTTTTTAGAATTTAAAACCCATCTTCAGTCTAAAACCCCTTCGCTTTGGTTCTTTTCCCACAAAGCCTTTTGTGACCAAACTCACACAAACCCATTTCAGTAGGCTTGTGGAGAAAATCCTAAGCTACACAATTCAAAAACATAGTCTAGTTGTAGTAATCGTAACTTGTTCAAGCTCTTGTAGTCAAGCGAGGACTTGGTTGGGTTCCCAAGTTGAAAATTAAGTAAGGGTAGTTGTGAGAGAATGATCACTAGGGAGGGTCAGGGCATGCCAAGGAATGCAAAGGCATGCTAACAAATGATGTACAATATCAATGCATGTTGGGGAGTGTTGAGGAATCACAAGGGAGAACTAGGTCAAAATGCATGGAAATGAACAAATACGAGTGTGTGTCAGGGATTTTTAGTGAATTCAAGTGTGCCAAGGACAAAGTGTGTTAGGAGAAGTTCATAATAGGATTTGCAAGAGGCAAGCCTATGGTTGCAATAAGGGGCTCGAAAAAGAAGTTTTAGACAAAGGGAGACTTTGTGCTAGGCACAACACTATTTTTCCTTTAGCTATTATTTTTATATGGCATGTGGCACATTTTGGCCAAATGATAATGTTTTAAACTATTTTAGACAATTGCGTATTGTACATTATTGTGTATAAGTTTTGGGACACTCAGCTTGTGTCGGCTAGGGAATATTAGGGTATGTTAAAAAATGTTAGAGCGTGCTAGGGAGTTCCAATGTGTGTTAACATGTGGAAAATAGTGCCAAGGCATGCCAATACATGAAAGATGCTAAGGCATGCTAGGATGTGCAGGGTCTTAGGGTATGCCAATATGTTTCAAGGAGTGTTAAGGAAACAAAAGGAAGAACCAAGATAAAATGCAAGGAAATGAACACATAAGAGGGTTAATAAGTCAATACTTTATCTGTTTTAAAAGGGGCATGTTAGGCACACTAATAATAGGTTCCAATACATGCCAAGTGCAATGTGTGCCAAGTGCTAATGTATTTTAATGCATGCCAAAGTGTTCTAGGGCATTCTAGGGACTACAGGGCATGCCAACACATGCTAGGAGAGTGCTATGCTATGCTAGGGCCTGCCAACATGTGCTTGGGTGTCCTAGTCATGGCAATATTTTCTAGGTACAAAGATGTTCCAAGACATGCGAGGTGCCAAGGAATGTTAGTGTGGGCCAAAACATGTTAAGATGTGCCAAGGGTGTTGAGGAGTGCTAGGTTTCTCTCATTAATAGAATTGATAGAGCTTGATTATGTATTAAATAATATGGTTCCTACACACACTAATGGAACTTTATCTAAAGAGAATTTATTAGATAATAAACCTAATATAGAGGAATGATGCGTCAACTCATAGGAAAATTATATTCTCATTACTTGATCACACACTGATTACTTCTTAACAAATTGACTGACTCTAACCACTATGGCCTTGACCACATAATGAAAAAGGCTCTAAAACAATGGTATTAAATCTTTACATTTTGATAAACAATATAGTATCATGCATATTATGTCATAAAAAATTCAATGGAATGATCAATGATGATGAAATTTTTTTGACCATCACCAAAAGTAACCAAAAAGATCATTGGTGAGGGTCAATGAAAGATCATCACTAGAAGTGTCACCAAAGAGAGAATTAGTTAAAGACCTTTAACAACCCTCACCAAAAGTGTCACTAAAAATACCTTTGGTGACAAACCTTAAAGGACCATCACTAAATGTATGTACAACAACATTTTTTTAAAGACCGTCACCATATGTGACATTGGTGATGGACCTTAAAGCTCCATCACAAGCATGGCCCTCACTAATGACCTTTTTTTTCATAGTGATAAAAAACATATGCAACAAATTAACAAAAAGATTCATCTAATTGCATATGAATCAGTTCATACACAAGTACATAAGTTAAACAACATATATCATTAAGGCAACTGAAGCAGTCCAACTACAACAACAATATATGCATGAAAATGTGTTGGATTTTATTATATAAAGAAGTGTAAGTCACAATCAAACAATACACCATGTAAACCTGCTAGCCCCATCAGTGGAACGTTACAGCCACATCCACCTGCTCCTCCAAAGAGATGTACTAGCTCCATGCAATGGAGAAGCCAAGGCACGTTACAATATTTTCCAAGACTTCTTCAAGATAGTCTTAGTAGAAGCTTGGCTGACCAAAAGCCCATACGATGAGTTGTGAGGGACTATTTATAGCAAAGGGTGGCGTGATCCCTGAAATTCCCCTTTGTGATAGTTAAACTACCCTCATGACTCTTCACCTACTCTATGACTGTTAGATCCAACTATTGACACTTGACTTACACTTGACATGACTCAACATTACGATGCACATGTACTCATGTGAGACAACATGGCTTGAGTAAGGCTTGCAAGACATCACTAACACTTGGTCTGTTGTGATGAGACTAACTCTTTGACATGCTTGTGATGGTGAAGGTGGTCAATAGATGCTAAACTTGGTCATCCATGATGATGTGCTTGCACCTCATGGTGACATATTGCTAAAGCAAACTCTTGCCTCCGTTGCAACTGGTGCATTGGTTCAACCCCTTCATCCAACTCATCTGCCAACATGTGCATGCTCTTCTTGGGTACAATTGAACCAACAACACACTAACACATAATGTCCATGCTGATCTCCAAGTGTGTGTTGGTGGTTATGCACATCAACTTGCCAAAGTGCATGTTCAGCCCCAGGTTGACTTGCCTCTTGTCTTCACTTTGGTGAGTGTGTTGAATGGGTTGGATTGCATGCATGTTCTCAACAACATGCATGTCATTGGATCCTTTGCATTCAATCAACCACACTGCTCACCATGCTTTCTTTGTGTCAGTTGCTCAGATGGATCTTTAACTTGTACTGGCATAGTTTCATCCGTGAGTGCATGTTGCGCCCACTATTGTTCCTGTTCCTGTCGTAACTCATTGGACTATCTGTGCAGCTTCATGTTTGTTGTAGGGAAAAGTATCCAACACGGAATGACCCTATCCCACTCTAAGGGTGATAGTTCCTTAGCAACAGTCAAAGCAAAGCTATCTAAGATTACTTCTTTATGACATGCAAAAGAGGAAAGGAAGAGATCCACTCACCGATGTCTTTCACGAATGGTCGATCCAATCTTCTCTCCTTGCTGCTTGCTCCCAGCTTCTTATCTTCTCACGGGCCCAGCTACACAAGATCCTGCAAACAAGATGAGAAAAGGGAAACTACAAGAAGCATGCATTCATAATTGAGTCAAGGATTAGCATAAATCAAATACGCAAGTAAGACAATACATCATTGAAACACATGCGAATAGAAGAACCTCAAATGCTTTATTGATGGAAGAAAGTAAGGTTCAGGTGGTGATACAACCATAAGAGGCCCAATCCAGCATCACCTTCCCGACGGAAAGAAATCTCCTCTTCACCTCCTTCAAGCAATCACCCAATAATCTCAACTGTAAACCAACAACAATTCTTTGCACAAAATTCCGGCCTTCAGATCCCATGGTGTCGCATGGAAATAGTCGTTTGTGCGGACACAACTGACCTCCCTAGGAGTCTAAACTCTCTAGCGACAAACAAGACAAAATGGAGCGATCTTTCTCTAAATACACCTTTTAAAACATGAAAACTACAAGTGTTTAGGCTTACCTTATTCCAAAACGCTGTTGTTGTAGTCCGTCCTTGCCGATCCGGATGAGCTCCTCCTTCACATCAATTCCTGCAACCACAAACAATCAAACAATTACCAAGCACTTGCATCTCATATAATAAAACATATATTCAACATGCAGACCAAGGAACACATGAAATAACTCATTAACACAAGCTATTGAGAAAAATGAACCAGTTTGTATTAATAACGAAACAAAGAAACTCTTACAACCTGGCCTTGGTGTTGTGCAAGTTCCTCCCAGGGTCCATCAAGGGTTTTCCTCTACTTTGACAAAGCTCACCCACTTCCAAGTAGAATCAAGCAAAGACAATCTCTCCTCACAAGGTTCTAAATGGGAGTCCTAATTCCTGCAGCATTTACCCAAAGAAAATGTATAGCTTCAACCTCCTCTCCCTCTGGCTCAATGCCTTTATTTATAGTGTTGTAAAGAGGTTATTCAGGTCCACCATCAATGGGATAATCCCCCTCTTTGGGTGGGATAGCTCCCTTATTGATGGGATAAATTCCTCCTTAATAGGGATACATGAACCAACTGGATCCATTTCATCAAACCGACCTCTAGAAAGTTCTAGAAGTAACCACAAGTAACTTTTTTAAGATGAAACTTGCGCATTTTGCCTTTTACAGAAGGACGCACCTGTCCCTTAACATACAGAGCGTCCAAGGACGCAGCCTTTGTGAACATTGTGAGCGTCCCCACAGGTAAGGCTTGAGAGAACCTGCGTCCCCAGAGATAAACACATTTTTTACAAGACTTTCTCTCTTTTTTGAGTTTGAGATGGATAGCAGAGGCATAAGACTTGCCTAAGAGGGTAGAATGACTGTTGATTGAGCCATACTAACTGTAAATAGTCATGGTGACATTTTTTAGTGTAACAGATTGCCCCCTAAAGTGCGAAGCCTGGAATAGATTAGGGTTTTGTAATTCTAGGGAGGGTGAAGCGCTTTATCATTTCAAGGATTGTCTTGTGGATGACCTGGTTGGAACCTGCAATTTTCAACACAAAATACATGTATAAGATTATATCATCACTGAGGTAGGCATTCCCATACTCAGATTCAAAACTTTAACTAATGGACTAACTACTCTGATACAGGAATGATCTTGTAGTACATCATTTTTATAAACTTTTGTAGACACAGTATTGACGCAGCCATCTGTTTATGATTAGTCTACATAGATAATGAATACAAAACTCCTCGCAGCCTGGATGGTAGAAACTAGATCCAGGGTCTTCACTTCTACTTCCCGAATTGGTACGATTCTAGCCATGTGATTAAATGATTTGATGTCAAACATGTTAGAAACCACTTGATTACCAGTCGATGATGTAAACTGTTAACAAGCGTGAGAGAGACCACCAGTAATGTCAATGGTTCTCAAAGTACCAAGTACAACCCGTGAAATGTGAATAGATGTTTTGATGTCAAACACTTCACGGAATCCTTTGATCGAAAGTCAATGATGTAAACTGACGTCAAAGGCGAGAAACCTGCCATTGATGCATGCAGACTTCAAGGTACTGTCGATTCCTAAGTCATCTTTCTAGATAATATGCTGATGTCGATAGAAAGCGACCCGTTGCAGGGCAAGCCCGCAACACGAAATCATTGTTCAAGTTGAAGAAATGTTGCTGTAAGGACTGACTCAGGGATGGTCAAATGGATGACAAGTATTTTGCAGATGAAATTTTTGCTTGCAGACCTCTTGAACACATATCGACACGACAGATGGCTTGGTGACGAATAACTCAAAGTTAATCCCCGGAACCCGGTTAAAGACTTTCAAAGTGGTTTGATCAACTGTGAGGTAAAAGATTTCCCAACCCAGGTGAATGAAAAGTGTCGTGTTCAAGAGTGGTAATAAAGTTTCTTTTGAGACAAAAGGTAACAAACAGGTTCATTCTTCTCTCTTTTCCCCCACCATTTCTGGCAAGTACCTCTTTATTTTTAACAAGCTTGAGGAGGATAACATATGCTTGATTATAAGCTCATCCTTCGGACGAGTCCAACCTAGTTTAAATTCGAACCCTAGGAAGGAGTGGTTCATTCCTGTTTGTAATTGAACAGGTCCTCTACTGTAAAAGTTTAACGAGCCCAGTATAGGAGAAACTCGGCGTTTTTCAATTTTAGAGAGTCTGAAAAAACTAAAGGAGACTCCACGTTGAACTTTTTCGTACATTTGTGTCCCTCAAGCCCGAAAAAGTATAAAATAATACCTGGGGGAACCGCTTGATCTTGCGACCAAGGAGTACTTTCATAATAGTGTCGTTGACCTGAAAAGTAAAAAGTGATCAAGGACACGTCGTTTTATTTCCTTATCGAGTTTGAAACGACAAAAACCCGACAATCTTTTCCTGATTTTGCGGTCAGAAAAGAGCTAAAAGGGGACCGTCTTTTAATTCCATTTTAACGAGTGTAAAAGAAACGCTCGACGATCTTTTCATGTTTTAGGAGTCAGAAAAGGGCTTAAAAGAGAACTCCAAGGTTTCACTTTTTCGTAAGTTTTAACGAGTTCGAAAAAATGATAAAAATGTACTCATATAGCCGACTTTCAATTTAATTTACGAGCAGGAAAAGACGGAAAGAACTCGGCATTTTCATTTGTTTTACGAGAATGAAAGATAGCAAAATAATCTCGGTATTTTCATGAGTTTAACGAGTCTTGAAAATAACTGAAATTGACTCGAGATAGGTTTCATTTTTACAAAAGCTTGAAACAGGGAAAAACTATGCTTCAGAGTAGTTTCATTTTTACACAAGCTTGAAACAGAGATAAAACTGTGCTTGATGCCCCCTAAGCATAACTGCTAGAGTGCATGCCCCCCTAGCTTCATTTCATTCAACCATTTGGATGAAATGAAGGTTTAGTGACGAGATCATTTAAAAGACTTTGACCTAAAACTGTAAGAAAATTATGCAAAACACCGAAACAACTAACCTAAATATACAACTTAACATTTACGAGATCTAGTCAATCTCTCGACTCAAGTAGAGGAGGATTTGTTTCATTTTTTAAACGAGCTTGACACAGGAAAAGAACTATGCTCGGATTCGGTTTCATGTTTACACAAGCTTGAAACGAAAAACTATGCTTGTTACAAGTTCACATGACCCCAGCATAATGATGCAAATCAAGGTACATGCCCCCCAAGCTTCATTGCATTCAATGAGGTGGATGGAATGAAGCTTTACTTTCAAAATCTTGGAAAGACTCGTGGGAGTTGTTTCATTTTTTAGTGAGCTTGACACAAGACAAGGAACTATGCTCATAACTACTTTCTACAATCTACCTAACAAACAACTATACTCTAAAAAACCTTGATTCATTTTTTAACGAGCTTGACACAAGACAAGGAACTGTGCTCTAAAAACCTTGATTCATTTTTTAACGAGCTTGACACAAGACAAGGAACTATGCTCATGACTACTCTCTACAATCTACCTACTTAACCTACCCTTGTTTCATTTTTTAACGAGCTTGACACAAGACAAGGAACTATGCTCAAAAAGTTCGCATGCCCCCAGCATAATGATACGAAATGAGGTACATGCCCCCCAGGCTTCATTGCATTCAACCGGCTGGATGAAATGAAGGTTTACTTTCAATATTTAACTTGAAAAGGGAGTTGTTTCATTTTTAAAGAGGTTGACACAAGAAAAGAACTATCCTCATACCTGATTCATTTTTTAACGAGGTTGACTCAGTAACAGGAACTATCCTCAAACCTGATTCATTTTTTAATGAGTTTGACTCAGTAACAGGAACTGTCCTCAAACCCTACTTTCTACAATCTACCTACATATCCTAAAATCTAGCTGATTCATTTTTTAATGAGGTCGACTCAGTAAAAGAACTGTCCTCATGCTAGCCTATTTCATTTTTTAACGAGGTTGATACAGGAAAAAACTATCCTCGTACACACTGATTCATTTTTTAACGAGGTTGACACAGTAAAAGGAACTTTCCTCACACACACTGATCATGGCTTCCAACTGGAAGAAAGACATGTCAATGGACACACCTTGATCATGGCTTCCAAGAGGTCTTCATCAGAAGGAAGAATACTTCTCTGGAAGGAACACATGTCAAGGGACTCAAAAGGGATAAGAACATCGTGTTCAAGTAATCCCATAGAGTTCTCCATGTCAATTACGGGATCTAAATCAAAGGAAGATGAGCAAACAGTGAGAGGCTCACTTACTTCGGTAACTGAAAACATGGGACCGGTTGCCACATAATTTACCCGTGGCGGGGTAGATACCACTTGAGAATCAGGAACATTTGGGGCTGTCATATTATTAGCAGTTGAGACAAAACTAGGGAACGAAAGCTGGTCTACAGTCACAATATGTCCATTGTGAGGGAAAGACATCACGCGAAAGAGTGTCGATACGACAGCTTTCATTGCATAAACATAGTCTCGCCCAAGGAGTAAATTGAAATCCAAGGGACCTCGAACTACCATAAGATCAATACAGACAATTTTACCTTCCAAGGTAATAGAAAACTTAGGAAGGATCCCTAAAGGTTCACTAATGGTTCTGTTAAAAGCTTTCAGATTCTGCGTAATAGGCGCTAGCTGAGGGGAACCCAAAGCTTTCCAAACAGTTGAGGATAAAATACTAACAGAAGCACCTTCATCTACCTGAGTATGATGTATGTCCCTACCACCCGCCTTGACAATGATTTGGAAAGGGATGGAGGAAGGAAGACGAGGTTCTGTCAGTCTATTCCAATCAAAGGAAAAGACCTCAGTACTTGGAGGGGGTTCTGTAGAAACAGGTGAAATGCCCCCCGGCATAGAAGAATCCGATGTAACAAGAAGAACATCAGCGGTATGAAATTTACTCTCGAAAAGGAGAGTGTGATCGAACGAATGTGAAATTGAATCGACCACTTGATCAACTAATGGATCATCAACCTGAGTGACATGAGTTTCACTCTCCAATGGAAGAGTGTGATTGACTGTACTTGAAGTGAGATCAATCACTCCGTCAGTTGACGGTAGGTTGAGAGAAAGTTTACGGTAACCAGTTGGAAATTCTTGCTGTGGAACAGTAAGGTTTTCCAACAATGTTGAGGCTTCATCCATGTGAGGGCAAATGTGAGTTTGATGACTCCCTTTGCATAACTTACAAGGAAACCTAACTTTACCCTTTTTCCCAGGAACCTGACTATCACTGGTTGATGGATCAACAGAAAGTTGATGAGGTTTTTCTGACCATACTTCCAAGACCTTTGGAATACTAGGACAATTGACAAGGAAGTGGTCACCCTTACAAAGCCTGCAAGGGTATTTAGGTTTACGGTGCATGTCGGAGTTTACCTCAACACAACTAACACTTACAGCCATGGTTGGTTGGTTGACTTCTTTCTTATCTTGCTTCTTTTTCTTCTTCTTCTTCTTCTTCCCTTTCTTCTTCTTCTTAGCCTCCTGGTTACTAGCATCAAGGCTTTTACCAGGCGAAGAGGAAGAAATGGAGGAAGAAAAATTAGGCGAAGAAGGTAAAGGGTCAACAGAAGGTTGGTGATGTTGAGATGGTGAACTCTGTTGAGGTGAAGCATCCGGTTGAGATGGAACAATTGGAGTACTTTGGGCCAACGAAGTTGAAAATAACCATATCGGTAAACCTATTGTAAATCCAGGTAATGACAAAGTAGCCATATAAGGAGGACCAACATTTCCAAAGTAAGGAAAAGTACTAGGATTCTCGTTAGGAGGGGTTCCTAGGTTGATAAATTCCGGAACATTTGCCATTATATTCAACTTCAGTGAATTTTATTAACAATTTAAAACTAAAATTAACAATTCACAATTCACACTTAACAACTAAAATTCACAATTCACACCTATGGTCTCTAAAAGTAAAAACAAACAAATTAACACGTGCTATCAAATCTAGGAGTCAAACCACACACAAACAGTAAGCTCTCCGGACCGAAAACACTAGTTGGTGATGAAGCCCAACCTCGCAAAATTCAGTACAGAAATGGCGGGTGGAACAGTTACCCCGGCAACCTGCTTAATGAATAGACCGGCACAAGTTCCTCCACTTTAACCGTCTCGAAGTGAAGTGAACCCCCCGGAAAATCCAAGTGAGTATAACCGACGTCTGCTCCAGGTACAGTGGGACCTTCCCTCCACCGTCACCTCGGTAGAACCCTAAAGATTATTGTCACTAAGGTCACCAACAGTAACAAATACACCTGGGGGAACAGTCTAAACTCCGACAGCACGCAAGGGCAGAGTAGCAAGCTCAATCCCCTTACCGGCTCCTTGAAAACAATCCAAGCTTTACCGATAAGTGACCCCTGGCTCCTCGACAATGGTTAATCCGAGGTTTACCGTTTGTAATACGTACTGTCTGGCGTCGTTCCCAACGAGGGGGGAATGATCCCCTCACTGGTTCGGACACGAGCTCGTGCTTCTCCTTTAAGAGGAGCTTTCCCAGAGTGCAATTGAAACAATTGGATTTATTCTACTCAAGATAAACTATCTGTTTGGTTTTGTAGTCTTGGAGAGTTAAGTACTCACCTACTCCAAGACCCTAGCCTAAGCTATGTTGGTGTTTCAGAGCCCTAGAAATGTAAAAATTACTAGATGAATTTTAATTAAGCGCTGTGTTATTAAGGCTGTTATTACTCAAATGGGTAAATGGAGATGAAACCAATGGTGTTATGACCCGACTCAACTGAATGCAATCGAATATGATAATGCAATCCTTTCAATTCGATGAATCCTAACTAGAGTAAGGAGAGAGTTTCCATTCACTTCCAACAATGCAAAAAATTGATCACTAAGAGAAAATATAACAAATTCTCTAATGCACTAATTTCATCAAGAAAAACTAATGCAAATCAATTCCAAACCAATTTTTATTTTTATTTTTGTGTAAATTCAAATCAAAGAAAGCTGATCTAAATCTACGATTGATTTTTCAGAATGTAAACTATGCAATTGTAATCTATGCACAATTCACATGAAAATTATGCAAATGTAATCTATGCACATTTTTCATTCATATTCTGAAACTGAGAACTCTAATTATGCAAATGTGATCTATGCAAGAGAATTCTCAAACACAAGATGATTCTAATGTAATCTAAGAACCAATCAAGTGCAAGTCGAGAAAATTGGGTGAGAGTTCCAAAGATCAAAACATAAAAACACTCAAAGGCGATTAACACTCAAAGGAAATTTTTTTGCAAAAACAAAAGCAAAAAGATGCAAAATTGTGAAAAGACTGAGAGAAACCTCCAAGTAATGACCAAAGGAAATCAAATTAAGAATTTCTCAAAAAAGAGACTCAAAACACCCAATTGATGAAAGCTAAAAGCAGGAATGCTAATGAAACAAGTTCAGGTGAAAATTTTTGACAGGGTACTAAAGGATCTGGGCAGAAAACACTAAGAAAAACCAAAATCTAAAAGCAATTAAAGCAAAAATGGAGTTTTCCTAAATTTTTACAGGAAGACGCAGGCAACCCGTTAGAACAGGCGCGGGCCCGCTCTGTGCAAACGGCAACAGCGCGTCCAAAGACGCACTGTGCAGTACTCAGAGGGTGCGTCCTTCTGGAAAACTTAAGAAAAACCAAATCTAACTAAATCTAAAGCTAAGCCACCCAAATACTAATTCTCACAGTCAAAAACCAGAAAATAAAAATGATTTTCTCAGAGCAAAGTTCACACAAAGGAAAAGACTTTCACATTAATGGATTCCCCAGTGGAGTCGCCAATTTGTCGCACGGAAATAGTCGTTTGTGCGGACACAACTGACCTCCCTAGGAGTCTAAACTCTCTAGCGACAAACAAGACAAAATGGAGTGATCTTTCTCTAAATACACCTTTTAAAACATGAAAACTACAAGTGTTTAGGCTTACCTTATTCCAAAACGCTGTTGTTGTAGTCCGTCCTTGCCGATCCGGATGAGCTCCTCCTTCACATCAATTCCTGCAACCACAAACAATCAAACAATTACCAAGCACTTGCATCTCATATAATAAAACATATATTCAACATGCAGACCAAGGAACACATGAAATAACTCATTAACACAAGCTATTGAGAAAAATGAACCAGTTTGTATTAATAACGAAACAAAGAAACTCTTACAACCTAGCCTTGGTGTTGTGCAAGTTCCTCCCAGGGTCCATCAAGGGTTTTCCTCTACTTTGACAAAGCTCACCCACTTCCAAGTAGAATCAAGCAAAGACAATCTCTCCTCACAAGGTTCTAAATGGGAGTCCTAATTCCTGCAGCATTTACCCAAAGAAAATGTATAGCTTCAACCTCCTCTCCCTCTGGCTCAATGCCTTTATTTATAGTGCTATAAAGAGGTTATTCAGGTCCACCATCAATGGGATAATCCCCCTCTTTGGGTGGGATAGCTCCCTTATTGATGGGATAAGTTCCTCCTTAATAGGGATACATGAACCAACTGGAGGCGCATCCATTTCATCAAACCGACCTCTAGAAAGTTCTAGAAGTAACCACAAGTAACTTTTTTAAGATGAAACTTGCGCATTTTGCCTTTTACAGAAGGACGCACCTGTCCCTTAACATACAGAGCGTCCAAGGACGCAGCCTTTGTGAACATTGTGAGCGTCCCCTCAGGTAAGGCTTGAGAGAACCTGCGTCCCCAGAGATAAACACATTTTTTACAAGACTTTCTCTCTTTTTTGAGTTTGAGATGGATAGCAGAGGCATAAGACTTGCCTAAGAGGGTAGCATGACTGTTGATTGAGCCATACTAACTGTAAATAGTCATGGTGACATTTTTTAGTGTAACACATGGGATGAGATCCTTATATAGAGTTTTGGAGTGAAGATGAGTCAGCTTAATGTGTGACTAGTGTCCTCTTCAACTCCATTTGTTCTTCAGTTCTTGAGTCCGCTTGGAGATCCTACCTTCCACTTGGAGTTTTAGAACCTCTTACTCATCACTTAGGCGAATCTTTTGATCCAAGTGTCATTTTGGAAGCTTCTTGGGCACTGACACATTGAGGAAAGATTCCTCCACATGTCCAAACTCGCTCAGCGCAGGTAGCCTTTGTTGAAGTTGACATTCAGCGCAGGTACACCATGGAGCAGTTGACATTCAGCGCAGATGCTCAGTGGAGCAGTTGACATGATCCAGAATTGACCTGTTTTTGAGTGTTTTTCAGTGGAGAACTGATTTGAAGAGCTGTGGTTTGCTGACCTTGTTCCTCTAGGGGTAGGAACAACATGTTTAGGGACTTTGGATCCCCTAGATTATTGACATTTCATGCTTCATGCTGTAAGGCACAAAAATGTCTATAACAGTTGCCCCCTAAAGTATGAGGTCGTTTATCGGGTGAAATGCTTTATTAGGAGGATCCGAAGTTCATTCGATCGTCGGGAGGTGACCTGTAATAAGATACAATACAATACATTATTTTTCATACTGCTTCCATGATCTAGCTGAGGCAGGCATTTCCCGTGCTCAGCTTTATAAATAAATTTTCTGTACATAGAACAAACGATCGTCTGATGATAGACTGATAATTCTCTGCTGAAATTATCATCCTTTGACTAGGATGATCATCTGCTGCACATGTCAATGTTCTTTATCTCCTGAATATATATCGCAGCCCGGATGGATGAAACTAGATCCGGGGTCTTCAAACTCGTCCGATCTTCACTCTAAGTACAAGTCGATCCATGTGAGAATTTCTTGGAGTCGAACATGGAAAGACATCACTTGATTACCAGTCAATAACGTAAACTGTTAACAAGCACGAGAGGAATCACCGATAATGATGATGACCCTCAAGGTACTGCAGCACAATTCACGTGGTGTGAATATAGGACTTGGCGTCGAACACCACGCAAAATCTCTCGGTCGAAGGTCATTGATGTATACCTGTCGCCGGAAGTGAGAAACTTGCCATTAAGGCATGCAAGCTTCAAAGTACTGGGGGGGTGTTCCTAGATCAACTTCTTGGATAATGAGCTGATGTCGACACGAAGCGATCCGTCAAAGGAGGGCCTTAATGAATCCCACATCAGTGACACGGAACAGAGCTAGTGATTGTGATGAAGGTGAAAACGATCTGTGAAATATGATTCAGGGTGGCGGTCATGAAAGGATGAAAGATGATGTATGGCAGTGGATGGGACCCGGTTGACACTCTCTGAACGACATCTCTTGAACATATAACGACACTGATGTGATGGATCGGTAGCATTACCCCAAATTTGGATGGTATGGCGAGACCATGGTGAAGGGACCGGTGAATGAAAACAACCCAACCCGATGTGGTACGGAGGCAAAAGTGTCATGTTCAAGAGCGACCTGCTACCATTAAGCTTCTGAGGTTCTCCCAATTTTTCCCCAGTCATTTCTGACCAGTACCTCTTTATTTTTGTCAAGCTTGAGGAGGATAACATATGCTTGTTCTATAACCTGCCCTTCGGGCAAGCCCATCGCTATGTTTTAACGAGCCTAGCGATAGGGAAACTCGTTCTCGTCTAAAGACAAGTTTGTCGCTATTTAATCATTTTAACGAGTCTAACGACAAGGAAAACTCGGTCCTTTTCATTTTTAGAGAGTCTAAAAAGGTACATAAAGTTAACTCCAAAGGTCCTTTTTCATCATCTAATCCCTTAAGTCCGAAAAAGTATAAAAAAATACAGAAGGGATGAATGTTCGATAGTTTTATCGAGCCGAACTACACAAGCGCTCGATCTTTTTGTGCAATAATCCCTCAGGTCCAAAAAGATTAAAATCTAGAGGAGGGATAGCTCTTCCGGTCCTTTTAACGAGCTGGAAGGCCAAAACTCGGCAAACTTTTCATATTTTACGAGTCGGTGAAAAAGAGCTCAAAGAAGACTCGTATTTTGAGGAACGAGTGATAAACAGGGATAGCAGCAGATTCCAGGTACAGGTTGGAATTTTCCAATCACGGCAATGTTACAAGGATGGCTAGGTGAAATCACTCTTCGCAGCTGTTCCTCAAAATAGGTAAACAATCAAGTGGAGGTGAATGATCGGCCAAATGAAAAGTGGAGGTGATGGTGCAAACACGACCAAGGCTTTTATGGCTGATGGATTTACGGTCTCAAATGGTCATTTACCGGTTCATTTTTTCTGGATGAGCTTGAACTCTGGGGGAAGCTTGCTCACAGGTTATGTTTATTTTTTAACGAGCATGAACTATGCGCTAAAACTGCTTGGTTTTTGCGTTTATTTTTTAACGAGCATGAACTTTGCCAAAACTGCTCGTTTTTTACCAGTCATATGATAGGAAGGTCTCCTGGAAGATTGCTATTTTTTAAGGAGCTTCATCTCCCTACGCTTTGCTCCACATCCTCTCTTTATGCAAGCTGGGTATCGACTAATCCTACGAGTTTAAAGGGTTAGACCTACAGGTTTAAAGGGAGGACCTAAAAATTTAAAAAATCAATAGCCGCCCTTGCTTGCATTCCAAGAGGTTTGCATGCCCCCAGGTATAAAGTATAATTTCAAGGCTGCCCCTACTTCTTCGTCAAAACATTTGTTTTAACGGGTGAGGCTTGCCTCTTTCAGGTTATCCAAGGATTGTCCTATTAGCAGTTTAAACAGGACATTCCTTGGCGGTGTCTACCGAAGTAGACAAAGGTGAGTGGCGTTGCCTTAAACACATAACTTTGACAAAAGAATCTTATTCCAGAACAACCCCACTTCCAGCTACACCTTCTTCTTCATGGAGCCTTGGCACTTTGCCGGCTCTTCCTTATGAAGAGGAAGGATGGGACGGGGTACGGACTAGTCATATTCTCCCGCGGAAATTCTACCTTATACCCAGGGTTTTCTCTGCCCAAAGCAGACCAGGATGCATGCCCCCTGGGTTCCAGCCCTATTTTCCCGAATCACTCGCACTCATCAGGAAGAAGAACCGGGGGTGGAGACCTTTCTTGATTGAATAGACCATTCAGGGTCGGTATGTGACTATTTGCGATGCGTGATCCCGGAAATGAAAGTTGGTCTACGAGCTTGACCATTCTTCCTTCGTGTGGAAAACACATTATTCGAAAGAGTGAGGAGACTATTGCTCTCATGCAATATATATAGTCTCGTCCAAGGAGTAGGTTATAATCCAAGGGTCCTTGGACGACCATCAAGTTCATTTTGACAGCCTTCCCTTTCAATGTAATAGGCACATTAGGGAGGATCCCTAATGGTCGACTGGTTCCTTTGTCAAAACCCAAGAGATTTCTCATCTCAGGCAAAAGCGTTGGGGAACCCAGTGCTTTCCAAGCAATAGAGGACAGGATACTCACAGATGCCCCTTCATCAATGATAGCTCCAGCCATCACCATTCTGTATATTTGGACTATAATTCTGAATGGTATACTGGCTGGTAACCGGGGTCTGCCTAGCTGGTTCCAATCGAAGGACACAACTAGGTTGCTTGGTGGTGGGACCGAATACACGGCCGGATATGATCCCGACGATGCTCCTTCCTGCGATAAAGGAGTGGGCGCATTGCCCTGATGCTCATCAGAATCGGTGTTGATGAAAAGAATCTGGATGGTGTCATCCTTATTCTCTTCGGTGAGGGTGTCAGCTGAAGATGAATCTTCAGTGACGGTGTCATGGGAAGATGAAACTTCTGAAGGGAGAACCGGGTCAACTGCCGTTTCGACCTTTGGACTTTCGTCCGGTCCGGATTCAGTAGGTTCATTTTCAGTGACTGACGCTTCAGCTGACCACTTGAGCGGGACAGCTGTATTTTCAACCAACGAAGGACTTGGCGCGAGTTTTTGGTATCCAGGGGGAAGTCGTAACGGTGAAACCGGTTGATCTTCCAAAACTCTCTTTGCTTCGTCTAAAAAGGGACAACGGCGGAGGGTGTGATTGCCTTCACACAGTCTGCAGGGGGATCTTGCTCCCCCTCTTTGTCTAGAACCTTCACTTTCGCTGGTTGACGGTAAGCATTCAACCTGGCTGTCAGAGGTTGATGCTTCCGAACTGTGCAAACGAGGGGACCAGTCCCTTAGTATCCGGGGAATACCGGGACAATCTCGGTGGAAGTGGTCTCCTCTACATATGACACATGGCGATTTAGGCCCGGTCCGTGCTGTGTGTGGATTTTTGTTAGATGTCTTTTGCTTGCCCCCAGTCGCCTTTGGCTCCTTCTGCTTCTTTTCTTTCTTCTTCTTCTCCTTCTTCTCCTTGGGAGCCTGGCTTTTGCCGGCCCCGCCTTGTGAAGAGGAAGGATCGGAGGAAGATTTACAAGAAGTGGAAGGCTGGAGGGTAGCTCTAGACTGATCTAACTGTTGACTCGACTGTTCAGGAACCGTGGTGTTCTGAACTACACTGGTTGAGAATAGCCAAATTGGCAGGCCAATTGTCAGTCCTGGAAGCGACAATGTGGCCATGTGGGGCGCACCAACTTCTCCCCAAGAGGAGAAGGGACTAGGATTCCCATCATGGGGGATTCCTGGATTGGTGTGTTCCATGTTCTCAACCTAAAGATCAACGCAGGAATAGGAGGTGATTATGTTCCGTTTAAAATGAATTTTATATGACGACGCTTTAGACACAACTTGCTTTTTCACTTTTTAAGAGTCGAGAAAAAGCTAAAGATGACTCTAGTCTCCTTCGATGTATTAACGAGCCCGAAGTGACAAATTCTCGGATGGACTTTTTCAGTTATAGAGTTTGAAAAAGGCCAAAAGAAACTACTCTGGAGTTCTAGGCAGAGGGTGTGCCAAACCTTTCGCGAAACCACAGAATACGTTTTACGGTACGAGTGGTCGATCTTCGTGAATGCTGTGTTCACTGCATCGCGATCAGTAGGGCGGTCGACACGGCTTCCTATGGATAAAGGCTTTGTTCCTATAGGGGTCTCCCAATATATACGCGACGGTACGTGGGATCACAAGTCCGTATTAGCGCTATCGTCCCTCAGGAGGAATCACCCACCTTCTTAGAGATCGACAGTCACTACATTTAACGACGCCGGAACACGTCTCTAGCTTAGACCTCTATGTGTTTCGTTATGTTTCAAAGCGTTGTTATGTAAATTCAGTTCGTTTTAGGTTGATATTTCTTAGCAGTTTGCCTTTATGGATCACCACGTGATGTATGGTACAACTCCTAAATGCAGTCTAAGAATGATAAGCAAGCTTTTTCAATTCTTTCAACTCATGAAAACCTTAACTACTGAGGGAAAAGAAAGACATCAACTTTTCACACAGATCATAGAGCACACACTGATGCACTTTTCCTAAATCGACATGCAAACTGTCAAAATGCACATGCACAATGCAGGTATTTCTTTTCTTCTTCCTTAATGTTGATGTATTACAAAAAGAAAGTTGTTGTATAATTTCGAATTCAATTTCAAGTGAAAGCAAACAAGATTTTGTCCAAAATCAAAAGAACACCTTAAGATCTACTTGTTTCAACACTAGAAATATTGAAATTCGAACCATATGACGAAAGCAAATGCTCAATCAGCTATGAACAGCAAATAAACTAACTCTTAGGATCAAAACGACACTTTATCACAGGTCTAGATCTAAGAGGCCACAGCAAGACTAGTTCACTTTCGTTATGGGAAACTGTAAATGAAGTAAGAAATACAACAAAGAACAATCACAGTTTCTTCATACAACCGAGGTGGAATGACGGCAAAGAAAGGTAGTTTCCGATGGGTATACAGGTTGATAACAGGCTGCAAAAATGATACTGAAAACTGGGCAACAGAAGGCAGGGAACCCCAGTTGCACAATGCAAAACTGGTTCAGCGCAGGCTCTGCACTGTCAGTTTGACATTCAACGTAGGTAGGCCCTTCGGGACCTGCGTTGAAACGCAGAGAGCCTTCACTGCAGTGGCGCTGGAGAGAAAAGTTTCGTTTCTCTCAGGTTCCAGGTCACAGATTGCTCAAAAATCAACTGTTTTTGGCCAAATCAGAGGCTATCAATCAAGTATACTCTAGGGGATGATTAAAGGAAGATGAACACTATCACAAAGAGCTATTAAGAGTCCTTTTGGATCAGCTCTTCAAATCATAAACATGCCCAGAACTGAGCTAGAGTAGCTGCCTTCTACTTTGCATTCGAAGGACTCAAATGCAGTTCAATTCGGTACTCCCTTTGTTTAGGAAATGAATAGCAAGAAACACAAGCTACCAACAAGATACGTTCCCCAGCGGAGTCGCCAGTCTGTTGTAGGGAAAAGTATCCAACACGGAATGACCCTATCCCACTCTAAGGGTGATAGTTCCTTAGCAACAGTCAAAGCAAAGCTATCTAAGATTACTTCTTTATGACATGCAAAAGAGGAAAGGAAGAGATCCACTCACCGATGTCTTTCGCGAATGGTCGATCCAATCTTCTCTCCTTGCTGCTTGCTCCCAGCTTCTTATCTTCTCACGGGCCCAGCTACACAAGATCCTGCAAACAAGACGAGAAAAGGGAAACTACAAGAAGCATGCATTCATAATTGATTCAAGGATTAGCATAAATCAAATACGCAAGTAAGACAATACATCATTGAAACACATGCGAATAGAAGAACCTCAAATGCTTTATTGATGGAAGAAAGTAAGGTTCAGGTGGTGATACAACCATAAGAGGCCCAATCCAGCATCACCTTCCCGACGGAAAGAAATCTCCTCTTCACCTCCTTCAAGCAATCACCCAATAATCTCAACTGTAAACCAACAGCAATTCTTTGCACAAAATTCCGGCCTTCAGATCCCATGGGATGAGATCCTTATATAGAGTTTTGGAGTGAAGATGAGTCAGCTTAATGTGTGACTAGTGTCCTCTTCAACTCCAGTTGTTCTTCAGTTCTTGAGTCCACTTGGAGATCCTACCTTCCACTTGGAGTTTTAGAACCTCTTACTCATCACTTAGGCGAATCTTTTGATCCAAGTGTCATTTTGGAAGCTTCCTGGGCACTGACACATTGAGGAAAGATTCCTCCACATGTCCAAACTCGCTCAGCGCAGGTAGCCTTTGTTGAAGTTGACATTCAGCGCAGGTACACCATGGAGCAGTTGACATTCAGCGCAGATGCTCAGTGGAGCAGTTGACATGATCCAGAATTGACCTGTTTTTGAGTGTTTTTCAGTGGAGAACTGATTTGAAGAGCTGTGGTTTGCTGACCTTGTTCCTCTAGGGGTAGGAACAACATGTTTAGGGACTTTCGATCCCCCAGATTATTGACATTTCATGCTTCATGCTGTAAGGCACAAAAATGTCTATAACAATGTTCTTCCTGAGATGCTACTTCAGCACATGCAACTCCTTCTTTGTTTCATCTTCTGCCTTCGCGCGATCTTCATGTTGTGCCGTCACTTCATAGCCTGAGTCTCCAAAGTTGCTTTGACTATCAGTGGATACGCTTGATATTGCAACTTTGCTTCTGCCTCTATGTTGTCAACAACCTTCCTCTTGTATTCAGTTTGTTCACTTCATTTATTGCATTTTTTTGCATTCGGTATGCTACCTTCAACTATTTTTCATGAAGCTTCTTGTTGTGATGTTTTTGCTTGATGTCCTTGTCCATGAACAACCTGATGTCTTTGTGAGTAGGTAAGCCCATGGACACTTGATCGACTACATCCCCAAGAATGCTCTGAATGGTGTCCTTGTCTATGCTCTCTTAGGAGCGATTGTACCTATACTTATTAGAGTCAGCTGAACACTTGTGATACTTGGAGACATGGCAACACTCAGAAAAAATAATCTGTCAGTTGAAAACCAAAATGAACATGAGAACTGACTTGCAACATACCTAAGTGAATGATCATGAAGGTTGTACAATTTCAGCTTGGAGGTTAGGAGGTTGACTACCAAGACTACACAAGGCACATTCTGGGCCACCGGGAGACTAACTAACTACTAGAACTGTAAAATGTGCAATCTAGTTGGGCAATTGGTTGCTTGGATTGCAGAATGTGTGATTCCAGTTGGGAAATATTGTTGGCCGAGGGACAGATTTGTGAAATCTTTTGGTCCAAGTAGCCACTGACCTCTAGAAATGCGCAATTTATTCCAGGAGGCCAGTGGTGGGCCAGAGTGTGAAAATATCGAGGGAAGTTGAGACTCCCTTATTCAGATAGCGCAGTGAAGCATTGGTGAGGCAAAGACCGGGCCAAGGTTGGCCGACTCGCTAACGGGTAACTGAAAGCAAGTAAGTCGATGAAATGCATGGTGACACTTAGTGATAGTAGAAGTGATAAATAGTGCATGGAAGAGATGAATGGAGGATTGAGCAAACAAATCAACATACATGTGGGTGAGGTTGTTTGCTGGTTGGGCAAACGTCCATGAAAAATAGTTTCATGCATGCAAAGTAGTGAGATAGAAACAAAAATTGAAACAGAGCTAGGAAAAACTAGAATACATGTAAACGACAATAGGCATTCAAAGAAATCAATAAAAAAACACTCACACAAGAAAATACACAAAAAGCGACAGAAATGCCGAAAAAGACAAGTTGAGGCCACTTGCTCATGAATAGCTCAGTCAGATGTGTCAAAGATTCCTAGATGTGCTATGGGATGTCAGAGCTCTAAGAATGTGAATGAATGAGCTCTGATGCATCAAATAGATAAGTTTGGTCTCAGGACATGCATGCCACAAATCTAGGAAGAAGCAACACTTGGAGGGAAATTTCTGAAAAAACTTTGCATGTAACCCTCGACTGCTCAAAATAGCTCCTCAAATCATGGGATGCCTTTTTCATGTTGTATCTTTCTATTCTAGGAAGATCAAGTCATGCATGCATGCAAGTCAAGTTTCCTCGGTCCTGAGTGGAACTAGTCAACCAGACTGTCCATGCATGCCAGTACTCCACTGCTTAGGGAATATGCACTTTCCTAACTGTATTCTGGGTTGACTACCCAAGGGGAGTGTGCAATTTCTGGGCCACACAGCTGAATGCTACCCAGATTTTGTACAAATCCTCGGCTGAACTGCCTATTGATGGGAAACATTGCACAATTCAGGATGGGAGGGTTGGTTGGCCGAATTGCGCAATCCTGGAACCCAGCAGGCTATCACAGAGAATTGCACAATTCTTGGAGGGAAATGATGGTTTCCCTATAGAAATGCACAAATTTCACTGGGAAGCTACTCAGCCTGTAGCTGGACCAAGTCCGGCTGAGCAGCCCGTGAAGGAAAAAGATCAAACTGTGATCGACAGGCTACCTTTGAGCAAGAAAGACACTAAAGCTCGAGGACTTGACAAAGCAAGGTAAGCTGGTATGAGGGTTGGTAGGGAGGCTCCAAAGTAGGCTAAGGAAAAATCTTGGAGGGTGGTTGTAGCCGCTACAATACTTGGCAAGACACTGGTAGAACTCCAGCTCTCTCAATGGACCTTGTTCATGAAAAGAAATTCTAACACCTCTGAAAGTATTGCTCAGTTCTTAACTCATCTTGGTTTCACACTAACTTGATTGTAAGGTGTAGCGTCTGCCAGACTCTTGGTTGATTAACAAAAATTCCGAGCCAAGGCAACATAGTTGTTTCGATTAGGGTTCAGGGGTAGATAGGTCCACAAGTAGTATAGTCGTCAGAGTCTTAGTTTCATCTCTAGTGTTGCTTCACTGCCAGCACGCCTAGATAATACCCCGATGGAGTCACATAGGAACACAAGCATGGCTTCGCTACTAGTGAGCCTAGTCTATACCCTGGCAGAGTTACTCACATCACCTCCCTATGCAGGAATCCTTTCTCTTCTTTCGCCTTATTCATTTTTCATTTTTTGACTTTTCAGTTTTGAATTTTTTCATTTTTACTATGCATAACACTTATTCATTCCAGAGGTGGAAGAGGGATCTTGACTTGCTGAGAGCAGAGGAGGTTGTTCCAGCATATAAGTAGTTTATTATATCTCTGGCATGCCTATTAAGGCTTTCCCCATCACCTTCCTCTACTTGACTGAGCTGACAAGGGTTAACCAAAAAAAAATTGACTAGAGAAGGTGACACTAGTTAGAGCGCAAGCATTGTGTTTGCACTAAGGTTCACTTCGAATAGTACGTATTTTCCCTCGATGTATCATGGACTAAGAGTAACAAGTTCATCATACAAATGCAAGATGATAGATAAAAGAGTAGCGATAGTTGTGCAAACCATCTTGTACTTTACCCAGCTCATTTCATGAGTCACACATGGTTTCATGAAAACTAACCTATGAATGAAAATAGAGAACAAACTAACAATCAACAAAGAAAAGAAAGAGCAGAAGCAAAAATGAAAGTGAAACAAGTAAACTAGCAAGCAGGCAAACAAACAAGCAAACAAAGCATGTAAGAAAACAAGCATGCAAGCAAACACTACTCCTATTCCTACACTAACGGTGCATGGGCCTGATCAAGTGAAGTGATATTTCCAATGTAGCCACTAACGCATTGGTAGACCCATGTTGGTGAAGGCTTGGTCAACAAGTAACCCAATCGTGCATACCAGCATACAAGAAAGATATAATAGTGAAGATAACCACACTTCGTGTTTGAAAGTGACCACAGGACATAAGTGGGTGCATGTGCATGATGGACAGTCCGTGGACTTATCATGGTGCTATGTGACACTACATGTAACTTTGAAGCACAAGCGCACTCTTGACTATGACATGCAAGCAAACGAAAGAAGCAAAGATAACTTGCATCGTGCACGAGTGCTTGGGATGTAAGACTCCTCCAATGCATGAGCAATGGGATCATGGAGTTTGAGTGGAGCAAGTGTTTTCTATGTGTGATATGGATCTTCAATGCATACAGATGAGTGATGAGGAGCCTTGGGTGATTGAACAATTTCATGATCAGAGGTGAGACTAACCCCAAGAGAGCGAGGACCTGACATAACCATCATCTTGAGTTGAAGTGTCTCGACAGTCTTGGGTGTCTCAACTTCATCATCGAGTAGATCATCATAAGCCAGTGGCTTCAAAAGATCAACTATGATAGATTCACGACTGTGATAAAAAATGGAAGAAAATGAATCACAACTACCACAATCAGAAAAATCAATGAATTCTTCAGCATCCTCATGATCAGACAAATCAAACAGAGGGTTAGATTAAAAGCGAACGAACTCATCCTCTGTGTTTTTGGAAAAGAAGGATGAAGGATCAAGGGGATCTTCAATGAATAACTTATCCTGTCTGTTGTCAAATGATGGACTAGCATCCGGTGAGTCCTACGAGTGATCAACAATGGGTGCATCCGTAGATGAAGACACACATACAAAATCATGGATGGAAGGTTCACCAAAGAAGCTTGGAAGGAATGGAGGGGGATCGGACGGAAGGGAGTCATCCTTCGCCAAGTGTTGATGTTCAAGATCCAAGGAAAATTTTAAGAACCACCCTAAATTTATATGTATAATAAATGGGCGAATCCCCATGATAGATAGGAAAAATGGGAGGTGATTTTATCACTAATATAATATGTATATATATATATTTTTTGTTGAATCTCTCACCAAATTATATTATCTTGTAAAATCATGGTGAATCTTTCACTGAATTATAAAATCTTGTAAGATCTTGGAAAATCTTTCACTGAATAATAAAACATTGTGAAGTCTTGGCGAATGTTTTGTTAAAGTATGAAACCATATATGATAATAATAAAACATATTCATTAAACTGTAATATACTAACATACATGTTTGGAAAAAAGAAACATAATTTTCACTTCCTACAAACAATGTTGCAAGTTTTAGTGGCCATTTTTGTCATGGTAGGAGAGATTAATGTTTTCTCTACCACTTTTGTCAAGCTACCACTTTTTCCAAGCTGTCAAATTTCTTTCTTATTCCATAGGCTCCAACTACGAGATAAAAAAAAACACATCAAGTTTGGTTACCCAAACATGCCAAGAAGTAGCAAGTCCCAACTATATAATATAATGAAGGAGTAGGTATCCCAAAGGCCTGAAGGGGATCTAATGGAAAGAAGTGAAGCCTTCCAATCAATATATAAATACATAAATGTAGATTTATTATTATTTTAATTGGAAATCTTCAATTAAATAATAAAATGTAATTACGTCTCTCCCAATATAAATTTCTTATTAGCATAATTCACTACCTTCATACCATTTTTAACAGCGTTGTAAGATGTGGATTAATTTCCTTTTTGGTGCACAATCTCCACCTTTTAGGACAATATGGTGCAGTGATCCAACCACTACAGATCATTATGACAAACTAAGAATAGCAGAGAAGATGAAAGGTTGTACAAACTAGCATATTTTTCAAACAACTAATCCAAGATCAGTGCCTTAACTTTTTAATGAAGATATCATATTGAGAATGTTTGAAAAATGGTGGGAAATGTGGGCAGCGACTATCTCTCTTCTGCGAGGGTGATGCATAAAAAGTTAAGATTTCATTGTTTTGATTTTTTTTTTTGTTAAATCAGAAAAACCAATACTAATGGAGATATCGGTATTTTTTACTAAATTTTATGAAGTGACTAAATGTAGCTTTAACCATTCACCTTAAGATTTTTTTTACAATATAATTTCCTAAGTCTATTTAATATCTTCATTCTCATAAAAACCAACCTATATCCATCTTAACTCCACATCTACCACTCTTAGAGGGATACAATCTATTTATCCCTCACAGCACTTGGTAGACCTAGAATTAAGATGGATCTAAGCTGATAGAATTTCCCCTTTAAATAGTCTATGCTCACATGAATACCATGGTATTACCATGGATCAACACCATGGGTTATCATAAACCTGGAGCTTAAAAACTACTATTAGTAATTTATAAAAATTAATAATTGATTTTTATTTTATTTTTTTTATTTTAACCAAGTTAAAATGTTTAAGTGACATTAAATTACAAGATCCATTTTTACTCTTGATCTACCAAGCCTTGAGAAGGATCAAATATTTTTTCACTCTATGTTAGTTTGCATATCACGATATTTGATCCAGAGTAAAATGGATCTATGCTAGTTTAATTCCCCCCTTCAAAGAGGTTGCATTCCATGTGAATACCATGGGTCAATACCATGTGCCATCTTTATTTTTATTAATACTAATATTAGGGTTAATAATGTTTTTATGCATGGTATTAATAACAATTTGGCCCATGATATTTGGCCCATAGGCTTCACCTAAATATAACACATTTTTTGAGTGTTCGTAAATATAAGGTGGCTTATGGAGTAAATATAAAAAATGTTTTATTTATTTACCATACCTCTCGTTTATTTATATTTTTATTAATTTACCATACCTTTTTTATAAATATGGTATTTGGCCCATAGGATTCAATTAAATAAAACCTCTTTTTTGAGTCTTCTTAAATAGAAAGAGGGTTATGGACTAAATATAGAAAGAGGTTTTATTTATTTACCATACCTATAGTTTATTTATATTTTTATTTATTTACCATACCTTTGAAGTATAAAAAGAGGTTTTATTTATTTACCATACCTCCACTTTATTTATATTTTTATTTATTTACACGCTTGCGTGTTCATAAATATAAGGTGACATATGGAGTAAATATAAAAAATTGTTTTATTTATTTACCATACCTCTCGTTTATTTATATTTTTATTAATTTACCATACCTCTTTTATAAATATGGTATTTGGCCCATAGGATTCACTTAAATGAAACCTCGTTTTTGAGCCTTCTTAAATAGAAAGAGGGTTATGGACTAAATATAAAAAGAGGTTTTATTTATTTACCATACCTCTAGTTTATTTGTATTGTTATTTATTTACCATACCTTTGGAGTAAGTATAAAAAGAGCTTTTATTTATTTACCATACCCCCACTATATTTATATTTTTATTTATAACTATCATAAATACATTCTCTTGAAAATGAGGGCGAATGGAAGATTGTAACTCCTAATTTCAAGGGCTAAATTTACTTTTTTTACCCTCTCCCTTAAAATAAGGTGGGCCAACCTCCATACCTAATTTTTTTATAAAATAAATTTGAGGTGATTTGTAACAAAGTACTATGATACAAAATATTCGACCAATAAAAAAATAAAACCCCTTAATTTAGCCCAAGGGCGAAAATTCGCCGCTAAAATTTTCCATGTCAAGATCCCACTCATACCCTTCATGAATGATAGTGCATGCTGGTTGTGCAACACCAACTCCGTCAGTGGGTTGTTCCTTGTTCACAACAAGTGAAGAGTCTGGAATGTGAAAACACAAGACATCATCATCCAGAGGAACACCTGGGTGCGAAGAGGGAGGTCGATGAAAAGAATGCATATGCAAACTCGAAGGATTAACATCCAAATCTGTGTGAAAATTAAGTGGAGTGATGTTTGGAGGGTGTGAAGGATGAAGAGATGTGCGAACATGATCCTCAACATCACTGGGCGATGGTGGAACTATTGAATGAAAGGAAGGCAGACAGTCTGTTGAGACAGTGCCTACTCCCACATGGGATTGCGCAGTTCCATCAAAAAAGAAGGTTGAGCGAAGCTGGACATCAAGCTTTCTCTTTGGATGGGAAGATTTCTTAAGACAATACTCAAACTAGTCCCATAGATAAGCAAACTTCATCTGGCTCTTCGGAGCTTGAAACTGTAAGTCACGGAAGCACTACCAAAAATCAATAATGGATTTATGTGAAGCCCTCGGTTGCTCTAACAGTTTCCATTCAAGATGGTTTGTATCAAAATGATGGAATGTGTCTTCAATAAGATCACAAAAGTTCTCACATGAGTGCACAGTGTCATCAGGTAAGCTGAGAAACCAACGAAATGGAGATTCACAAAGTGTGAATGCAAGCAGCAGACTGGCTTGTTCGTCAGTAAACTCATATTTCTCATAAATCATGGAAACGAAGTTATGTAAGTGCTCAGGCCATGCCACTTTTCCTTCACCATCTTACGTGTGAGTGGATAAGAGATTGAAAAGCTTCCCCGAGATGGAGACATCTTCACGATTTGGAAAACACCTCGGGGGAAGAAGAATGCAAGATTTCGTGACAGATATGCAAGGGTTCAAAACTAGATGAGAGGACACTACTTGTCATCAGGCCCTCCTTCTAGCGCCGTAAATGTTGACAGTGTTGGAATCACCAACATGTCAAGGGGATGTCGCCGGTAAGATGTCCCAATTAGACCTTAGACCATTTGGTGTAGGAGTCCCAGCAGTGGGTCATAAGGTAATGCCTTGACCGTGATGTCGCACAGATGCAAGTAAGATAACTCTGTCAGTATCAAGGGTGTGACTGATGCAGTGAGTCAATGAATGAGTATGAGAGGTTCTAACACTTCAAAAGGGGAGGAAGGTTAAGGTGAGTTCTAGGTTGAAAGGGATCAATCACAACTTAGCTAGGAACACATAACACAAAGGACATGCACAACTTCCCGCAGAGCAGTCGACACGGATGCAGCTGTTGGCTGGATAAATCATTCTTGCAGACAAGACCAATCTCCCTAGTATCACAAGATAATCTAGCAACAAACAGACAAAGAAATCTATATTTCTCTAGACATATACAATTTACAAATAAAGACTATAGAGGTGTTACAATCCTATCTTAGATCCAGCGCTTGTTCGTTGTAGTCATCCCTCAATCGTCCGAAAGAGTTATCCTTTAAAGAGCCACAAACACAAACAAGAAAACATCAAATAAAACCTACATAGCAAACATCATAAATCATGCCTATTATGGTGATCAAGGAATCCATAAAATAAACCATAAATGAACAACTTATTGAGAAAAACAAACTTATTTGTATTAACTTTGAAGAAGAAGAACCTTAAAACCTTTTCAGCCTTGATGTTGAACAAGCTATTCCTGAGGTCCGAAACAGGAATTTCCTTTACTTTTACAAGCCTTTCACTCTTCCAAATGAGATCTTAGAAGTATGTAATCTCTCCTCATAAAAGCTCAACTAAGAAGACTAAGTTCCAACAACATTTCACCTCAAAAACATTCATCTTTCAACCTCCCCAATAACCAACCCAATGCTTCATTTTATAGTGCAGAGGGAGGAGGTTATAGGTCCACCTATGAAGGGATAGAGTCCTTCTTCAAAGGGATAAGCTCCTCACATCAAGGGGTTAGCTCCTTAAGGTATGGGATGCATGAACCTTAAGGTATGGGATGACATTTCCAATACTTTAACGAGCTGGAAAGGACAAGAGCTCGATAATATTTTCATATTTAATGAGTTTGAAAAGGGTTTAAAGAGGACTCTAGTCTCATCATGGTGACAAGTCCAATGTCATCAGGGTCTAACAAGTCTGACATAGGTAAAACTCGGAGTCTTTTTCATGTTTATAGATTTTGAAAAAAACACGGAAATGAAAACTCTAGAGGGGTCCTTTTTCATAAATTTGTGTCCCTCGAGCCTGGAAAAGTATAAAATAATACTCGAGAGAACCGCTTGACCATTATGATCAAGGAGTACTTTTCATAATTAGTGACTCCAATCTGAAAATTGAAAAAGTGATTGAAGACACGTCGTTTCATAACCAGTGTCGAACTTGAAATGACAAAAGTCCGACGATATTTTCATGTTTATACGGTCAGAAAAGAGCTGTAAGTGGACCACCTTTTTATTCCGTTTAATGAGTTATAAAGGGAAAAACTTGGCAATCCTTTCATATTTTACGAGTCAGAAAAGAGCTTAAAGAAGACTCATCCTAGAGGAACAAGTGGTATAAAGGGTAGCAACTGGTTCCAGCAATGGTGGAATTGCTCAAAACATGTAATGGTTAAGAGGCTGGCTAATAAAACCACTCATATTTACGGTCCCTCAGGAAGGGTAAACAATCAAGTGGAAGTGTATGATCGGCCAAAAGAATGGAGGTGATGGGAGGAACACAACCAAGGCTCAAAAGGTTGATAGCATGGCAATCACAAAGGTTATTTACCGAAGGTGGGTTAATTTTTTAACGAGCTTGCACTGTGGGGAACTATGCTCGGATTCGGTTTCATGTTTACACAAGCTTGAAATGAAAAACTATGCTTGTTATAAGTTCACATGCCCCCAACATAATGATGCAAATCGAGGTACATGCCCCCCAAGCTTCATTGCATTCAATGAGGTGGATGGAATGAAGGTTCACTTTCGAGGGAGTTGTTTCATTTTTTAATGAGGTTGCCACAGTAAAAGAACTATCCTCATAACCCTTGTTTCATTTTTTAAACGAGCTTGACATAAGACAAAGAACTATTCTCCATGATCCTTGTGTCATTTTTTAATGAGCTTGACACAAGACAAGGAACTGTGCTCAGGACTCCTTGTTTCATTTTTTAACAAGCTTGACACAAGACAACGAACTATGCTCAAGACACAGTAACTGAATACCTTGCCCCCAAGCGGTAATTGACTACCTTGCCCCCCAGGCAGTAACTGATTGGGGGGCAAGGTAGTCAGTGACCGCCTGGGGTGCAACCCCAAGGTAGTCAGTTTCCGCCTGGAGGGCTACCTCAAGGTTTTCAACCTTCAGGACAATACATACCCCAAGGTCAACCCCAGACTCAATATGTTCCTCATGGGGCCTATCAACCCCATATTCAGTATGTGCCTTAGGGTTATCAACCTCAAGATCAGTACCCAACTCAAGGTTTCCAACCGCCTTCTGGTCAATCATTTTTACAAGGGGTTGGAAATGTACTGCCTAATTATCAACCCTACGTTCAACCAGGTTATAGTCATCCATATGCACAACCTTTTATGAGTCCCAGAATGAACATGGTGTGGGATCTATCTCAAACTCAACAGGCTTTGCAACCTAATGTGTAGTTACCTTATCAAGCTGGACAACCTTTGGTTTCTGGTCCAACCCAGCAACCCGTCCAGCCTACTGTTCAAATCCCTGCATTTGGTATAGTTCAGTAGCCTGGGCCTAGCTCACCTCAGACTCTACCTCAAACTGCTGTTGCAACTTCTATTCAACTTACCACACCTCTTTCTAGAGTATCTGTAGCTCTGATTTCTACTACCCCTGCATCAGTGCAAATTTGTCAAGTCTCTGTGCCTTAGTCAGGACCTACAGTTCAGAATTTGGTCCAGAAACCTACAGGACAAGCTGGTCCAAGTACGATTGCTACAAGTCAACTGCAATTTACGTATCAACTGTACCAGGGGCAGTATCAATTCGGTTCTACTGTACAAAACCCAGTTTATCAGAATGAACCGTATCCTGGCTATACTTATCAACAGCCTCACCAACCTCAGTTTGGTCTAGTTAATCCTGGTTTTCCAGGAGGTTATAACATTCCTAATGCAAATCCGATTCCAGGTTATCCTGGATATCCTCCTCCTAGAGCTAGTCTTGTTACTCAAGGTTTTCATGACCCTGACCATTAGTTACCATTTATTGCAACTTTGGATTTACCTGATTTGTCATGCCTTACGAACGATCCAATTTACTATCTTCTGTATTGGCTGCCAATGCCTAATAAGTTTCCCAGTGATATACCGAAATTTGAGGGTAAGTCAGGGGAGGATCCGTCAAATCACGTCATGACTTATCACCTATGGCATGCATCTAATTCAATCATTGATGATTCAATTCATTTGCATCTTTTTCAATGAACTCTCATTGGTCTTGCCACCAAATGGTACATTTAGTTACCATGAGGCTCTTTTTATAATTTCAGTTAGCTAGCCACTTCTTTCTTAACTCATTTTCAGTTGCCTGTCAGATACGATAATGGCATAGAACTGTTAACTTCAGTAAAACAATCCACATCCACATATATTTCAAATCATATTCATGAATGGCGATGTAGAAGGCGTTTAGTGAAAGTTTTCATTCTGGACCAGATTTTAGCATAATGGTTCATTAAATCATTGTTACCTAAAATCACTGAAGATGTAGCTAAGGCAGGAGTTGTCATTGAAGAGCAATTCATTGCTCAAGCTTAGTACCTTGACCTCATTTATACGCAGTGAGGTACTTTACACGAAAAAATCCCTGATCTTCCAAAAACTACAGCTCCTTCAGGGACTCATGCTGCTGATGGTATGATTAGTTTAGTTAGTATTAAAAATAAGAAGAAATCTTCAAATAACTCTTCTCCTACAATAACTTTACCTGATTCCCCGAAAGGAGATTCTTCCACTGAAGTTTCTGTCGACGTCCATGTCGTAGATTCATCTACAACCAAATCTGGTAGTTAGGAGAAGGGGAAGAACAAAAATAATCAAAATTCAAAAGATAAAATGAATAAAAATGAATCTATTGACGAAAAATGAAAACCTCGCTATCCTTGTTTCATTTGCGATGAGGATCATTTTACTAAAGAATGCCCACATCGAGCAGAGTTTTCGAAATTCGTTAAAGGTTCTCAAATGCCTGTTGTCTTGAAGGATCCTTTTCCTACTCATGATAGTAAGGTAGTTGCTTCTTCCTCAAATACCTCAGAAGAACCCATTATGATCATGTCTCATGTCAGGATTGTGATGCGATCACAAGGTTATGGTAGTAGAAATCCTGTTGGTGATAAAGAAGCAGAATCTTTTAATTCAAATACATCAACGACACCTACTCCTAGTTTTGATCTGCTACAGATCAAGAAACCCAACCCTGACTTAGTAATCAAACCGCCTGCTAAAGGTATATTTTGGAAATCAGTTTTCAATCTACATGCGAGAGTTGCTCATAATTATAACATTGTTGAAGACTTAGCCATTGCCCTTTCAGCAATGTTGGCTTTGGAAGTGCTACAATCATGCCCAGTACAATGTAAATTACTATTGTCTGCTATAGGAGTTGTCGATATTCAGGATTCGAACCTAATAATCTTCGATTTAAAGGATAGTACACCCTGCCTATCTCATCAAATGGCTTTCTAGATTCCAGTGTTAGTCAAAAATAGGCCTTGCTTTCGGACTATGATTGATGAAGGGGTTTCTATGTGTATTATGTTGATCCAGTGTTGGATATCGCTTGGTTCTCCCACACTCAATCAACCTCCAATAATTCTAAATGCTTTTGATGACCAAGGCTTCCATCCTTTTGGTATTTTGCAGGATTTACCTATAGGGGTCAAAGGCAAAACTGTAAATCTAGATGTGGAAGTGGTTGATGCCCCTCTAGATTACAACCTTCTCTTGGGTTGCAGTTGGTCTTATGCTCTGACTGCTATTGTTTCATCGGTCTTTCAGCTTATAAAGTTTCCTCATAACGGAAAGATCATTACAATAGACCAACTGACTTATTTCTCATCTGACCCAGCCTCTACAGATAGTGTTCAGCACATCGGTAAAACGACTATCCCTTACAGAGATATTGGAGTAGGTTTGACTAAAGATTCTGGTTTATTAGGAACTTTTTCCTTACCTCCTCCTAATGTATCGCCTTCTATTGCAAATATTCATATGATTTCATCAAATACTATTACTTTTGATGATCCTTGAATCATACCTTTCGATTATGAGATGGATTCATTTGATGGCACGATGCCTTTGAGTCCCTTTGAAATTGCATATCAAGTTTTACAGTGATTTTCTGATTCCTGACCCATGTCAAGGATAGTTTGTTCCTGTCTCAGCCTCATTAAAAAATGAAACCAGGTGTTCTAAGGATAGTTTGTTCTTGTCTCAACCTCGTTAAAAAATGAAACCAGGTGTTCCGAGGATAGTTCTAATCTTGTGTCAACCTTGTTAAAAAATGAAACTGGGTGTCTTGAGCACATTTCCTTGTCTTGTGTCAAGCTCATTAAAAAATGAAATAAGGAGTCTTGAGCATAGTTCCTTGTCTTGTGTCAAGCTCATTAAAAAATGCAACAAGGATCATGGAGCATAGTTCCTTGTCTTGTGTCAAGCTTGTTTAAAAAATGAAACAAGGGTTATGAGGATAGTTCTTTTACTGTGGCAACCTCATTAAAAAATGAAACAACTCCCTCGAAAGTGAAACTTCATTCCATCCACCTTGTTGAATGCAATGAAGCTTGGGGGGCATGTACCTCGATTTGCGTCATTATGCTAGGGGCATGTGAACTTATAACAAGCATAGTTTTTCGTTTCAAGCTTGTGTAAACATGAAACAGAATCCGAGCATAGTTCCCCACGGTTCAAGCTCGTTAAAAAATGAACCCACCTTCGGTAAATAACCTTTGTGATTGCCATGCTATCAACCTTTTGAGCCTTGGTTGTGTTCCTCCCATCACCTCCATTCTTTTGGCCGATCATACGCTTCCACTTGATTGTTTACCCTTCCTGAGGGACCGTAGCTATGAGTGGTTTTATTAGCCAGTCTCTTAACCATTACATGTTTTGAGCAATTCCACCATTTCCAGAACTAGTTGCTACCCTTTATAGCACTCGTTCCTCTAGGACGAGTCTTCTTTAATCTCTTTTCTAACCGTATAAACCTGAAAAGATCGTCGGACTTTTGTCGTTTCAAGTTCGATACTGGTTATGAAATGACGTGTCTTCAATCACTTTTTTACTTTTTCAGATCAGAGTCACTAATTATGAAAAGTACTCCTTGATTGTAATGGTCAAGTGGTTCTCTCGAGTATTATTTTATACTTTTTCAGGCTCGAGGGACACAAATTTACGAAAAAGGACCCCTCTGGAGTTTTCTTTTCCGTGTCTTTTTCAAACTCTCTAAACATGAAAAAGACTTCGAGTTTTACCTATGTCAGACTCGTTAAACCCTGATGACATTGGACTTATCACCATGACGAGACTAGAGTCCTCTTTAAACCCTTTTCAAACTGGTTAAATATGAAAATATTGTCGAACGCTTGTCCTTTCCAGCTCGTTAAAGTATTGGAAATGTCATCCCTCCTATATTATTTTATCCTTTTTCAGACTTGAGGGATTATTTTATGAAAAAGTACCACCATGGAGTTTTCTTAAGTTTTTCTTCTGACTCCCTAAAATTGAAAAACACTGAGTTTTTCTTATACTGGACTCGTTAAAATTTAACAGTAAAGGACCTGTTCAATTTCAAACAGGAACGAACCACTCCTTCTTAGGGTTCAAATTTTAAACTAAGTTGGACTCATCCGAGGGATGAGCTTATAAACAAGCAAATGTTATCCTCCTCAAGCTTGCCAAAAATAAAGAGGTACTTCCTAGAAATGGTGGGGGAAAGAGAGAAAAATGAACCTGTTTGTTACACTTTGTGTTTTAGAAAATCCATCAACCACTCTTGAACATGACACTTTTTGTTCACCTAGGTTGGGAAAATCCTTTACCTAACAGTTAATCAAACCATATTGAAAGTCTTCAGCCAGTTTCTTAGTATTAGCTTTGGGTCAATTGTCACCAAACCATCTGTAGTGTCGTTATGTGTTCAAGAGATCAGTTCAAACAAACCATTCATCTGCAAAATATTTATCATCCATTTCGACCATCCCTAAGTTAGTCCTTGCAAATATATTTCTTCAAAACTTGATCTATGATTTCGTGTTGTGGGCTTGCCTACGACGGATCACTTTCTATCGACTTCAACTCATTATCTAGAAAGTTGATCTAGAAATCGTCAGTACCTTGAAAGCTACATGCCCTAATGGCAGTTTTCTTGCCTTCGATGATAGGTTGCACCATTGACCTTCAATCGAATGTTTCTTTGACATGTTCGACTTCGACTCATTTATTCACATTTCATGGATTGTACTGGGTACTTTGAGGGCCATTAACATTACTGGTGGTTTCTCTCACACTTGTTAACAGTTCACATCATTGACTGTTAATCAAGTGGTTTCTACCATGTTCAACTTCGACACATTCATTCACATGGATAGAATCGTACTAGTTCGGGAACTGGAAATCAAGACCCTATATCTAGTTTCTACCATCCAGGCTGTGAGGAATTTTGTTATTCATTATACAGTGGACTATTCATAAACAGATGGCTACATCCATACTGTGTCTACACATGTCTATACTCTTGATGTATTACAAAATCATTCATGTATCAGAACAGTTTAGTCAGTTTCTAGTCAGTTTTGATCTAAGTATGGGAATGCCCACCTGAGTGATGATATGTTCACATATATATATTTTGCATTGAATGTTTTTACAGGTTCCGACTGGGGTGTCCACAGGATGATCCTTGAAATGATAAAGTACTTCACTCTTCATAGATGACAAACTCTATCTTCATCTATTACAGACTTCGCACTTTAGGGGGCAATCTGTTGCACTAAAAATTGTCACCTTGACATTCTGCAATCTGTGTGAGTCCATTACCACTCATACTTTCCTCCTTTGCAAGTCTAAAGCCTTAGTTCTTCATATCAAGCCTTGAAAGTAAGAGAAAAGCCCTAAAAGTCTCTAAAACTCTGGTTCCGCACTTTCTCTTAGTCTTACCTACAGTCCCGCACCTAATGGTCATGTCTCCTGTGCACCTAACCGCTTTGTCTCTGTGTTATGGGTGTGGACCCCTATAAAAGTTAAAAGGCGTGAGTATATTCTAAAAAACTCACTTTCAATCATTTCTAGAAGCTTCTAGAAGGAATCTTGAGGTGGAAAGTTCACTCTCTTAAGGTTCATGCATCCCATACCTTAAGGAGCTAACCCCTTGATGTGAGGAGCTTATCCCTTTGAATAAGGACTCTATCCCTTCATAGGTGGACCTGTAACCTCCTCCCTTTGCACTATAAAATGAAGCATTGGGTTGGTTATTGGGGAGGTTGAAAGCTGAATATTTTTGAGGTTAAATGCTGCTGGAACTTAGTCCTCTTAGTTGAGCTTTTATGAGGAGAGATTACATACCTCTAAGATCTCATTTGGAAGAGTGCAAGGCTTGTCAAAGTAAAGGAAATTCCTATTTCGGACCCTAGGAAGAGCTTGTTCAACATCAAGGCTGAAAAGGTTGTAAGGTTCTTCTTCTTCAAAGTTAATACAAATAACTTTTCTTTTCTCAATAAGTTGTTCATTTATGGTTTATTTTATGGATTTCTTGATCACCATAATAGACATGATTTATGATGTTTGCTAAGCAGGTGTTATTTGATGTTTGCTTGTTTTTGTTTTCAGGTCTTTAAAGGATAACTATTTCGGACGATCGAGGGATGACTACAACGAACAAGTGTTGGATCTAAGGTAGGATTGTAACACCTCTATAGTCTTTATTTGTAAATTGTATATGTCTAGAGAAAGATAGATTTCTTTGTCTGTTTGTTGCAATATTATCTTGTGATACTAGGGAGGTCGGTCTTGTTCGCAAGAACGATTTATCTGGCCAACAAATTCTATCTTTCTCTAGACATATGCAATTTACAAATAAAGACTATAGAGGTGTTATAGTCCTACCTTAGATCCAACGCTTGTTCGTTGTAGTCATCCCTCGATCGTTCGAAAGAGTTATCCTTTAAAGACCTGCAAACACAAACAAGCAAACATCAAATAGCACCTGCATAGCAAATATAGTAAATCATGTCTATTATGGTGATCAAGGAATCCATAAATAAACCATAAATGAACAACTTATTGAGAAAAACAAACTTATTTGTATTAACTTTGAAGTAGAAGAACCTTACAAACTTTTCAGCCTTGATGTTGAACAAGCTCTTCCTGGGGTTCAAAATAGGAATTCCCTTTACTTTGACAAGCCTTGCACTCTTCCAAATGAGATATTAGAGGTATGTAATCTCTCCTCATAAAAGCTAAACTAAGAAGACTAAGTTCCAGCAGCATTTCACATCAAAAATATTTAGCTTTCAACCTCCCCAATAACCAGCCCAATGCTTCATTTTATAGTGTAGAGGAGGAGGTTACAGGTCCACCTATGAACAGATAGAGTCCTCCTCCAAAGGGATAAGCTCCTCACATCAAGGGGTTAGCTCCTTGAGGTATGGGATGCATGAACCTTAAGAGAGCGAACTTGCCACCTCAAGATTCCTTCGAGAAGCTTCTAGAAATGACTAAAAGTGAGTATTTTAGAATAAACTCGTGCCTTTTAAATTTTACAGGGGTCTGCACCCATAACATAGAGACAGAGCAGTCAGGTACGCAGAAGGCATGACCATTATGTGCGGGACTGCATGTAAGTCAAAGAGAAAGTGTGGAACCAGAGTTTTAGAGACTTTTGAGGGCTTTCTCTTACATTCAAGGCCTGATATGAATAACTGAGGCTTTAGACTTGCAAAGGAGGAAAGTATGAGTGGTAATGGACTCGCACAGATTGCAGAATTTCAAGGTGACAATTTTTAGTGCAACAGCGGCAAGTCCCAACACACAAGGTAAGATAACATGAACAACATTCACGGATCAGTCCAAGACGAGTGTTATGGTTGATATAACAAGGTTCAAAGAAAGGTCTGTCTATTGTCTAGCAGAGCAGTTGACATGGACGGTGACAAAATTAACAACATATGCAACACATTAACAACAAGATTCATATAATTCCATGTGATTCAGTTCATACACAACTACGTAAATTAAACAACATATATCATTAAGCCAACCAGAGTAGTCCAACTACAATAACAACATATGCATGAAAATGTGCTGGCTTTTATTATATAAATAAGTGTAAGTCACAATCATAGAATACACCCTGTAAACCTACTAGCCCCATTAGTGGAATGCTACATCCACATATTCCTGCTCCTCCAAAGAGATGTACTAGCTCCGTGCAGTGGAGAAACCAAGGTGCGTTACAATATTATCCAAGCCTTCGTCAAGATTGTCTTAGTAGAAGCTTGCATGACCAAAAGCCCATACAATGAGTTATGAGGGACTATTTATAGCAAAGGATGGGGTGGCCCCACACATTCCCCTTTGTGACAGTTCAACTACCCTCATGACTCTTCACCTACTGTATAACTTTTACATCCAACTGTTGACACTTGAATTACACTTGACATGACTCAACATTACAGTGAACATGTACTCATGTGAGACAACATGGCTTGAGTAATAATTGCAAGACATCACTCACACCCCATCCGCTGTGATGAGACCAACTCTTTGACATGCTTGTGATGGTGAAGGTTGTGAGATGATGCCAATATTGGTCATCCATGATGAAGTGCATGTGCCTCATGGTGACATCTTGCTGAAGCGAACTCTTGCCTCCGTTGCAACCGATGTGTTGGTTCAGCCACTTAATCCAAATCATTTTCCAACATGCACATCAAGTTGCCGAAGTGCATGCTCAGCCCCACTTGGACTTTCTTCTTGTCTTCGCTTTGGTGAGTGTGTTGAATGGGTTGGATTTCATGCATGCACTCAATTACATGCATGTTGCTAGATCCTTTGCATTTGATCAACCACACTTCTCACCATGTTTATTCTGTGTTAGTTGTTGGGATGGATCCTTAACTTGTACTGGCGCAATTTCATCCGTGAGTGCATGTTGCACCCAATACTATTCCTATTCCTGCTACATCTCATTGGACTATCTATGCAGCTTCATGTTCTTCCTGAGCTACTTCTTTAGAACATGAAAATCCTTCTTTGTGCCATATTTTACCTTCACGCGATCTTCATGTCGCGTCGTCACTTCATAGCCTAAGTCTCCAAAGTTGCTTTCATTATTAGTGGATTTACTTGATCTTGCAACTTTCCTTTTGCCTCTATGTTGTCAACAACCTTCCTCTTATATTCATTTTGTTCGCTTCATTTGCTTCATTCACTGCATTTGGTATGCTGCCTTCAGCTATTGTTCATGAAACTACTTGTTGTGATGTTGTTGTTTGATGTCCTTGTCCACGAACAAATTGATGTCCTCATGAGTAGGTAAGCCCATACAAACTTGATCAACTACATCCCCAAGCATGCTCTGAATGGTTTATTCATCTCTACTGTCTTGGGAACCATTCTACTTGTATTGCTGAGAGGTAGATGAACACCTGTGATACTTGGAGACATGGAAACACTCATAGCAAGCAATTTGTCAGTCGAAAACCAAAATGAACATGAGAACTAACTTGCAACATACCTAAGTGAATGACCATGATGGTTGCACAATTTCAGCCAGGAGGTTGGGAGACTGACTGCCAAGACTACACTAGGCACAGTTAGGGCTGCTAGGAGACTAACTGACTGCTGGAACTACAAAATGTGCAATCCACTTGGGTAGTTAGTTGTTTGGATTGTAGAATGTGTGATTCCAAATGGGAAAGACTGTTGGCCCAAGGAAAATTTTGAGAAAATTTTTGGACCAAGCAACCACTGACCTCCAAAAATGCGCAATTCAGTCCAAGAGGCTAGTGTTGGGCTAGAATGGGCAAATCTGGAGGGGAAGGTGAGCCTTCCTTATCCAAATTGCATAATGAAGCCTTGGTGAAGACAGAGACTGGGCCAAGGTTGGCTCGACTCACCGACGGGCAACTGAAAGCAAGTTGATGAAAGGCATGGTGACACTAAGTGATAGAATAAGTGATAAACAGTGCATGCAAAACATGCATGGACAATTGAGCAAATAGATCAATATGCATGTGGGTGAGGTCATTCGTCAGTTGGGCGAATGTTTGTGCAAAACAATTTCATGCATGCGAGAGCAGTGAGCTAGCAACAAAAATGAAATAGACCTAGGAAAGGCTAGAATACATGTAAACGATAGTAGGTGTTCAAAGAAATTGAGTAAATAGCACTCACACAAGCGAATACACAAAAAGCGACAGAAATATTGAAAAAGACAAGTTGAGGCCACTTACCCATGAATAGCTGAGCCAGATTTGTCGAAGAGTCTTGGATGTGTTGTGGGATGTCATAGCTCCAATATTGATGTGAATGAATGAGATCTGATGTGTCGAATAGATAAGTTTGGTCTCAGGACATGCATGCCACAAATCTAGGAAAAAGGGACTCTTGGAGGGGAATTTCTAAAACAAATTTGCATGTAACCCCCGGCTGCTAAAAATAGCTCCCTGAATCATCGGATGCCTTTTTCATGTTGTCTCTTTCTATTCCAAGAATATCAAGTCATGCATACATGCGAGTGAAGTTTCCTCTGTCCCAAATGGAACGAGTCAACTGGACTATCCATGCATGCCAGTGCTCAACTGCTTGGTGAAAATGCACATTCTTGACTATAAGCTGCGCTAACTGCCCAAGGGGATTGTTCAATATATGGGCCCAATAGCTGATTGCTGCCTAGATTTGCACAAATCTTGGGCTGAACTACCTGTTGATGGGAAAAATTGTGTAATTCCTGCTGGGAGGGTTGGCTGGAAAGATTACACAATCTTGGAGCCTAGCAGGATGTCAGAGGGAATTACACAATTCTAGGAGGGAAAGGCTGGTTTCCCTTCAGAAATGCGCAAAATTTAACTGGGAAGCTACTCAGCCTACAACTGGACCAAGTCTGAGTGAGCATCCCGTGAAGGAAAAAGATCAAACTGTGATTGACAGGTTGCCTTTGAGCTAGAAAGACACTTAAGCTTGAGGACTTGATGAACCAAAGCAAGCTGCTATGAAGGTTGGTAGGGAGGCTCCAAAACAGGCTAAGGAAAAATTTTGGAGGGTGGTTGTAGCTGCTACAACACTTGGAGACACACTGGTAGAACTCCAGCTCTCTGAATGGACCTTGTTCATGAAAAGAAAGTCTAAAACCTCCGTAAGTATTGTTCAGTTCTTAGCTCATCTTGGTTTCACACTAACCTAGCTATAATATGTAGCATTTTCCAGACTCTTGGTCGATTGACACACATTGCAAGCCAAGGAAACATAGTTGTTTCGATTGGGGTTGAGGGGTACATAGGTGTGCAAGCAGTATAGCTGTCAGAGTCTTAGTTTCATCTTTGGTGTTGCTCCACTGCCAGCAGGCCTAGACAGTACCCCAGTGGAGTGACATAGGAACAAAAGCATGGCTTTGCTGCCAGTGAGCCTGGTTAGTACCCCGACAGAGTTACTTGCATTACCTCGCTACACATGAAGCCTTTCTCTTCTTTCACCTTATTCATTTTTCATTTTGATTTTTTTTACTTTTCATTTTTTCATTTTGAATTTTTACTATGCATAGCACTTATTCATTCTAGAGACGGAAGATGGATCCCAACTTATTGAGAGCAGAGGAGGTTGTTCCAGCAGAGAATTAGTTTATTATATCTCTAACGTGCCTATTAAGGTTTCCCCCCTTACCTTACTCTACTTGACTGAGCTGACAAGGGTTAACCCAAAAATAATCGACTAGAGAAGGTGACACTAGTTAGCATGCAAATGTTGTGTTTACACCAAGGTTCACTTCAAATAGTACGTATTTTCCTTCGATGTATCATGGACTAATAGTAACAAGTTCATCATACAGAGGCAAGATGATAGATAACTGAGTAGTGATAGCTATACAAACCCTCTTGTACTTTACCCAACTCGTTTCATGATTCATATATGGTTTCATGCAAACTAACCTATGAATGAAAAAAGAGAACAAACTAACAATCAAAAACACAAAGAAAGAGCATAAGTGAAAATGAAAGAGAAACAAGTAAACAAACAAGCAAGTAAACAAACAAGCAAACAAAGCATGTAAGCAAACTCTTGCGTGCACCTCATGGTGACAACTTTCTGAAGCGAACCCTTGCCTCCATTGCAACCGGTGCATTGGTTCAACCCCTTCATCCAACTCCTCTGCCAACATGCACATGGTATTATTGGGCATGGTTTAACTGGCAACACACTGATGCATAGTGTCTATGCTGATCTCCAAGTGTGTGTTGGTGGTCATATGCATCAACTTTAGCCCCAGTTGGACTTGCTTCTTGTCTTCACCTTGGTGAGTGTGTTGAATGGGTTGGATTGCATGCATGCGCTTAACTACATGCATGTTGTTAGATCCTTTGCATGCGATCAACCACACTGCTCACCATGTTTGCTCTGTGTCAGCTGTTGGGATAGTTCCTTAACCTGTACTGGCACAATTTCATCCATGAGTGCATGTTGCACCCACTATTGTTCCTGTTCCTGCTGCAACTCATTGGACTATCTATGCAACTTCATGTTCTTCCTAAGCTACTACTTCAACACATGAAACTCATTCTTTGTTCCATCTTCTACCATCATGCGATCTTCATGTCACGTCGTCATTTCATAGCCTGAGTCTCCAAAGTTGCTTTCATTATCAATGGATCTTCTTGATATTGCAACTTTGCTTTTGCCTCTATGTTGTCAACAACCTTCCTCTTGTTTTTGTTGTGTTCACTTCATTTGCTATGTTCACTGCATTCGGTATGCTGCCTTCAACTACTATTCATGAAGTTGCTTGCTGTGATGTGACTGATTGATGTCCTTGCCCATGAACAACTTGATGTCTTCATGAGTAGGTAAGCCCATGGACACTTGATCGACTACATCCCCAAGCGTGCTATGAATAGTGTCTTCATCTCTGCTCCCTTGGGAACCATTATACCTGTACTACCTAGAGGCAGATGAACACCTGTGATACCTAGAGACATGGAAACACTCATAGCAAGCAACCTGTTAGTCAAAAACCAAAATTAACATGAGAACTGACTTGCAACATACCTGAGTGAATGATCATGAAGCTTGTGCAATTTCGACTGAGAGGACAGGAGACTGACTACCAAGACTACACAAGGCACAACCCGGGCTGCTGAGAGACTAATTGACTGCTGGAACTGTAAAATGTGCAATGCAATTGGGCAGTTGGCTACTAGTATTGTAGAATGCTCGATTCCAACTCGGACAAACCGCTGGCACAGGGACATATTTGTGCAAATTTTTGGGCCAAGTGGCCACTGACCTCCAGAAATGCACAATTCATTCCAGGAGGCCAGTGCTGGGCTAGAATGGGCAAATCTGGAGGTGAAGGTGAGACTCCCTTATCTATATTATGCAGTGCATCCTTGTTGAAGGCAGAGACCGGGCCAGGTTGGCTAACTCGGCGACGGGCAACTGAAACCAAGTAAGTCAATGAAATTCATGGTGAAACTTAGTGATAGAAGAAGTGGTAAAAAATGCATGCAAATCATGAATGGAAGATTGAGAAAACAGATCAACATGCATGTGGGTGAGGTCGTTTGCCGATTGGGCGAATGTTCGTGCAAAATAGTTTCATGCATGCGACAGCAGTGAGATAGAAAAAAAAATTGAAACAAAGCTAAGACAAGCTAGAATACATGTAAACGAGAATAGGAATTCAAATAAATCAAGCAGACAACACTCGCACAAATGAATACACAAAAAGTGACAGAAATGCTGAAAAAGACAAGTTGAGGCCACTTACTCGTGAATAGCTGAGCCAGATGTGTTGAAGAGTCCTAGATGTGCTGTGGGATGTTAGAGCTCCAAGATCAATGTGAATTAATGAGCTCTGATGCGTCGAATAAATAAGTTTGGTCTCAGGACACGTATGCTAGAAATCTAGGAAAAAGCGACACTTCGAGGGAAACTTATGAAACAAGTTTGCATGTAACCTTCGGTTGTTAAAAATAGCTCCCTAAATCATGGGATGCCTTTTCCATGTTGTCTCTTGCTATTCCAGGAAGATCAAGTCATGCATGCATGCAAGTCAAGATTCCTCAGTTTTGTGTGGAACTAGTCAATTGAACTGTCCATGCATGCCAATGCTGAACTACTTGGGGAAAATGCGCATTCCTGACTGTAAGCTAGGCTGACTGCCCAAGGGGATTGTGCAATTTCTGGGCCCAATAGCTGACTGCTTCCTAGATTTACACAAATCCTGGGTTGAACTTCCTGTTGATGGGAAAATTTTAGCAATTCTTGCTGGGAGGGTTGGCTGGCAAGATTGCACAATCCTGGAGCCCAACAGGCTGTCAGAGGGAATTGTGCAATTCCTGGAGGGAAACTTTGGTTGCCCTCAAAAATGCACAAATTTCACTGGGAAGCTATCAGCCTGCAGCTGGACCAAGTATGGCTGAGCAGCCCATGAAGGAAAAAGATCAAACTATGATCGAGAGGCTACCGTTGAGCAAGAAAGACACTCAAGCTTGAGGACTTGATGAATCAAGGAACGATGCTATGAAGGTTGGTAGGGAGACTCCAAAACAGGCTAAGGAAAAATTTTGGAGGGTGTTTGTAGCCACTACAATAGGTGGCTTGATGTTGTTGTTAATGCTTGAGATAATCATGATGAAAGTGTAGATTGATTCTCTTATTGGTCTTAGTAAAGTTTAGTAAATATGACATGTGGTAGAATTGGAAGCTCTAAATTGATTATTATGATTGTCGAAGTATGAAAATAATCTTATATGACTATAACTCTTGATGAATGTTTGATAACATGATGGTGACTTGTTATGATATATGTCTAAGAACTTGATATAGATTTTGATTTAACAGTTTTGTTGTAGCATGAAAATATTATGATAGACAAATAGATAGTGATGATTGAAGAGTATTCTCATTTAGAGGAAGAAACACTTCATGAGTATTATTTGAAAAGAAGATACTTTATTTTTGAAGGAAGGATTCTAGACATGAATAACCATTTGATGTTGTTGTAGAAGTTTTGAAAAGTTCTGATTTAAGCAAAGAATATTTCTCCTAGTCCATGACACAAACACATGGAAGAAGGCTTAAGAGTGTGGTTATAGGCATCACAACTACACGGAAGAAGGCCTATGGGTGCCATTGTGCCTATAGGTCATAAAATATGGGTTTCAAGCATAAGATCAGGAGAACACCAGGAGTATGACAAAGCTACATACATGGAGTAGAAGTTGGAAGAGTTCTATGAGCATGGAAGTTTCTAACAAAGAATTGTATGGTTTGTATCAAGTTGCTTGAGGTTTCATAGATAGTTACTAAAGCCTAGAAGAAGCATTGATCCAAATCTATAAGTTGGTCCAAAATATGACTTTGATTTTGGTTTATAAACTAGCGATATATTATTGATAGGTAGTGAGCCTCTAATGATCAAGTGTAAGAGGGATTTATCCACTGAGTTGGAGATGAAACATATTCCATAGCTATGAGTCTACATGGATACTCTGATAATTGGAAGAGAACATTGAGTAAATTATTGCTACCATGCCTAGCTATGAGGAGGTTTGATTAAGGAAGCTCCTTAGAGAGTTGTTTGAGTAGGTTCTAGATATGAAAGTGATATATTGTGATATCAATAGTGGGTTTCGATTGGAAAAATATCTTGTATGTTGATGTGAAAAAGATATATTTACATATTAAGATGATGTCACTAGATGAGATAAGCTTATGCTTGTGGTTGTTGCCTCCATGAGAGGGATCATGAATAAGATATCATTTTTATGACATATGTTTGCTCTAACATAATGTTTGATTTTGATGTCCTGCATGTGTAACAACCTTGGTGAAAATTCCATGTAATAAAAGTTAATACAAGAAAAATAATAACCATGGTTATGGGACACTTATTCCTAGATGAATGTTGGGAAATTCATCCTAGAGGGTGTTCATTTGGTTTATTATGGTTAAAGGGAATTTGTAAAGGCAATGGAAAAGGACTTCGAAAGGCATGAGGCATTACTTGGCATTTTATTTATGAAAATAATGGAAATTAGGAGAAAAGGAAGGTGAAAGGTTATGGGTTGCATGTGAGGAGGAAAATGAAGGAAAATAATGGAAAATTGAAGAAAATAGATGCCTCATTAATAAAAAGGCAAGGATTAGTAGGTAACCTTTTGTCAGTTCAATTTTGGAGCTCTCTCTCTATTCTCTCTCTCTCACTCTTGGACTCTTAGAGTTTTCTTGGAGCACTTGAACATTGGATCAATAAAATCAAAAGAAGTCAAAGGAAAGAAAGGATCAAGCAAAGAATATCAGGATCAAGAAGCTACAGTGGGATTATTTGCACATATAATTTCCTTTCTAGTTTTTACATGCATGGCTATGTATGTGTATTTTTGGTTCTATTGTTGTCATTGGAATGCGTTTTTCCATTTGTGACAGTGTTCTTCGACCTTGCCTTTCCATTTCCAGATAGCCATCGTGTGATTTGGTTCTCATTTTTTGGTTTAGCAGGATTGTTGGATGAATTAGAAATAGAGTGAGATGGTATCTGAAAGAAAGAACACATGGCCTAGTGATCCACAAATTAGACTATGGATTGCAATAAAGCCTTGGCCTCGTAACCCCTGAACAGAACTATGGGTTACGATAAAGCTGGATTTTGTGTTATCTTGGTGGGCCTAGGAATCATCGACCGATGAATGGAGGGATATATGGTAAAGCCTAGAGGTGGTTCCCCTCAATCAATCCTAGGAATCCTTGACTAGTAAATGGTAGGATATTTGGTAAATCCTAGAGGACGGCGTCTCAGTTAGGGCCTGGTGATCTAGTATGGATTGCGGTAAAGCCCAGAGACTAGGAGACATGCAAATTCCTCATGGTGTAGGTGGAGAAATCTAGTGACATCCATGCTTGTTTAGGGCCTAGTGATCTAGTGTGGATTGCAGTAAAGCCTCGTTCTATTGATCAGGGTGAGGTGGTGTAGCCTCGAGAATCCTTGGTTTAGTTTTGATTACAAGTCCCACATTAATGCTTGGAATATGGCAAGGGGGTGATTGGCTCAAAAAAAGATTTGGTTCAGCCAATCTATGATCGGGTGGTTCATGGAGGTCCCAAACCTAGTTGGATTTTCCATTCTTTAATAATAGTTCCTTCTCCTTGGTATTTTATGATCAAACGTACTGGTTCATATGTGGATTCTATGGTTGTTCTATCATTACTATTTCTATTGTTTATATGATGTTTATGAGTATGTTTTCTGATAGTGAAGTTGTATGGATCTCATCATGTTTTGATTTGTAAATGAATGCAGAATGAATATATGACCTAATAGATTATAATGCAGCTAATGTGATGAGGCATCAATGATTCTTAGTGATTCTCACATAAGTATGAGACCCCTATGCTTTGATTTGTTGTTATGATCTGTACAATGCATATTTGTGACATGTTTGATGAAATTCCTATTATGGCTAGTAGGGGTCTAGTCAAGTCTTTGTTCAATTATTTTCATTAGTATCATTGTTTTGATGTTATATTCATTTTTGGAAGTTTCATGGAGTTCTTAGCAGTGGCCTGAGTCCCAACCATGAAAACATGGCACAAAATCTAGGGTTGCAGGCTTATAACTAGCTTAAAAAGACCTATGTTGCACACATGTCCTTACTATGAGAGTGAATCAAGGGTCCCAATAACATTCATTCCCATGTCATTGGAGAGAATGAGGCTTTGGGTTGGTAAAATGTTAAGTTTCCTTAGGGGTTGGTCACCTAGAAAGGTTGATTGTCTCTTGGAGGTTTTGTAGCATGTGTGGAGGGTCAGTTTGGTTTTTTTTTCCATTTCCACTTTCTTAACTATACATGGGGATTTGAATTAGATCATAGTGGCCTCTCATCACATGTTCACCCCAGTAGACCAATTAACTTGGGTAAATGTGGGAGGAGGGTGTTATAGAGTGGTATCAAAGCGTTGTTCACCCCTTAGATTAGATGGGCAGTGTGTGTTGGTCATGCATTCATGTCAGTTGCATATGTGTTCTCTATGCTTGTGGTCTATGTAATTGTTGTGTACGCATGGTGGCAGCCATGGTTGTAGTGGTGTCGCCATGTGAAAGTTGATGGTGTTGATGTTGGATGTATTTATCATGAGTATAGGTTCGTTATGCACTAGTTATGCATTTGAGTGTTTGTATGTATCGTGTATGCATGCATGTCATACATACGTGGATTATTCATACATTGACATGGTTTTAGTTCTTATGCATGGGGTCATGAGGTGTGGTTGATATGGTCATGCATTGATGACTGGACTATGGTTAAGATGATATCTATATGTTGTTATGATTATGTTTTCACTTGTATTGCGCTAATCTAGTTGACCTTGCAGATGAGATATCCTCCTCAAACTATATTGAGGTATGTTGATTATGTTTATATTTTATTTTAGCTGACATGGTATGTTTTGCAGGAAATATATCAAATATGACTAGCAAGATGGTATACTACAGTTCACGAGATTCCCCTTATGGATCAGATGAGTAGTGCGATGTTGGGCATTCTTCTAACTTAGCACATACATTGAGAAGTTTGAAGGAAGACATAATAATTTGTAAAGTAGACAATGATAGAATAATTTAGGTACAAGAGAAACAAGCAAAAGTTATTACAGTAATCCTTTAAGGTTTTTCAAAATTGCAGAGACAAAGACCACTTCAAATCAACCATGGGCAGGAAGATAATACTAATGGGGCATATGGTAGTAGATATTAGGGTGGGAAGGGTTCGGATAGGGATGAGATGGTCAAATATTGCAATTTATTGGACACTCCGGATAGGAGAGGTGGTGGACACATGTATTATTCTAGTTCTAGTTCTGACAGACAGTTGATCGTAACCGTTATCACCCTTACAGTAGGAGTAACAGGGGATATTTTCTAGATGACTTTAAGAAAGCTAAGCCACCTACTTTCAATGTATATTTGAAGAAGTTGCATGATGCGAAGACTTGGTTACTTGGGATGAAGAATTTCTTTCAACTACATGAGCACGCAAAGAATATGAAGGCTAGAATTTATATCTTCAACCTCAAAGGGAAAGCAAACATTTGGTGGGAAGATGTAAAGTGGTTAAGAGACATCATGAAAAAAGCATTGAGTTGGCATGAATTAGAGAGACTTTTCAGGAAGAAATACTTTTATCAAAGGCACTATGATAGAAAAAACCAAGGCATTTTATGAAATAAATATGGGATCGATGATAGATGAGGAGTATACAACAAAGTTCCTGGATCTATTGAGGTATGTACCATATCTTAAGGATGAAAATGACAAAGTTCATAGATTTTTTAGTGGGTTTCAATTAGTATTTAGAGACCAGATTGAGTATGATGAGCTTCGATCACTTGATGAAGTTATTGGGAATTTTAAGCATTGCTATGAATAGTCCAAGTGTAAGAGATAATCTCAGAAAGGATGGAAATGGAAAGATAAAGATAAATTTAAAGGTAAATGGTAGCCGAAAAGAACAAGGCCTCAAAATGCAAAAGAGGAAAAAAATGTTGCACCATACAAGAAGTTCAACGTAGCTAGACAGGGACATACGTCATAGTAGTAGAATAGAGGTGATGATACAAGATGGTTGGAGTGTTGGACATATGGTAAGGAACATCTTAAGAGGGATTTTCTATAGAATCAAGGTGGTAGGACTCATAACTATAGCGAATAGGAGGCATAGATAGTTGGGGATGTTTGGAAAAGCATTCCACAGATTTATGCACTACTTGATAACAAGCAGGCAGAGCACTAGGAAACTATTATCGAGTTGGATGGTAATCTTTTCGAGAAATTTGATTCCATTTTGGTTGACCCTGGATCTAATTATAGTTATGCTAGTCCTACCCTGGTGGATAAGTGTTGTATGAATAAATAAGTGCATGCAAAATTCTCGTTAGTGAATTTGACTATAGATACAAAGAAGAGGGTTCATCATTAGGTAAGATCTTGTGATTTTGAGTTGAATAATCTGCCTACACCAACACATTTGAATGTATCACCATTGGCATCATAGTGTATTATTTTGCGCATGGACTGGTTGTATCTTCATTGGACCGAGTGTACTGTTATGACAAGTCCATTTAGTGTTTGGATGACAATGGAGAACAGAGAGTCTTACAGGGTAAGAAGAAGACAACATCACTTAGAATGGTGATAGTTATGTAGGAAAAACATAGTCACAAAAAAGGGTGTGTGTTATTTGCAATACATATTTATAGCAATAAAGGTAAGGATGTTGAGGATGCAAAGGAATTGCGCAGGTACCCGATCTTACAACAATTTCAGGATGTATTCCCCGTAGATATTTCAAAGTTTCCACCTCACAGGGAAGTGGATTTTTCTATTGAGTTTGTACCAGGGGTAGCGCTAGCATCAAAGGCACCTTACAGGATGAGCACAATAGTATTAGTCAAGTTGAAGTTGCAGTTGGAGGGAATTTTTGAAAAGGGATACAATAGGAAAAGTTTATCATCGTGGAGTTCACTGGTATTGTTTGTGAAGAAGAAGGATGGTAATCTCAGGCTATGCATTGATTACAGGAAGTTGAACAAGGTAACCATTAAGAATAGATATATGTTGCCAAGGATTGATGACTTGTTCAATCAGTTGAAGGGAGAAACAATGTTCTCAAAGATTGAACGGAGATCAAGATATGATTAGGTACGCATTAAGGAAGAGGACATATACAAGAAAACTTTAAAAAATAGGTACGATCATTATAAGCTTCTTGTAGTTCCATTTGGTTGGAATAATTCTCCAACTACCTTTATGTGCTAGATGAATAGTGTGTTAAGTCCTTATCTAAACAAGTTTGTTATTGTATTCATTGATGACATATACAAGACAACGTTTAGAACTAGGTATGGTCATTATGAGCTTGTTGTAGTTCCATTTGGTTTGACTAATGCTCCAGCTACCTTTATGTGCTAGATGAATAGTGTTTACATCCTTATCTAGACAATTTTTTTATTGTATTCATTGATGACATCTTGATATATTCTAAGAATGAGGAAGAATATTTCAAGCATTTAACAATAGCATTGATATTGCTAAGAGAACATCAGTTGTATACCAAGCTTAGAAAATGTAGTTTCTTTTAGACAAAGGTACATTACTTAGGACATGTTGTTTCCAAGGAAGGTATAGCAATGGATGCAGAGAAGATAAGAGCACATCAGAGTTAGTCAAGTTGAAGTTGCACTTGAAGAGAATGCTTGAAAAGGGATACATTAGCAAAAGTGTATCACCGTGGAGTTAACTAGTATTTTTTGTGAAGAATAAGGATGGTACTCTCAGGCTATTCATCGATTACAGGAAGTTGAACAAGGTAATCATCAAGAATAGATATTTGTTGCCAAGGATTGATGACTTGTTCAATCAGTTGAAGGGAGCAACAATGTTCTCAAAGATTGATCTGAGATCATGATGTGATCAGGTACACATTAAGGAAGAGGACATATACAAGACAACTTTTAGAACTAGGTATAGTTATTATGAGCTTGTTGTAATTCCATTTGGTTTAGCTAATTCTCCAACTACCTTTCTATGCTAGATGAATAGTATGTTACGTCCTTATCTGGACAAGTTTGTTATTGTATTCATTGATGACATCTTGATATATTCTATGAATGAGGAAGAACATGCCGAGCATTTAGGAATAGTGTTGATATTGCTAAGAGAGCATCAATTGTATACCAAACTTAGAAAATGTAGTTTCTTTCAGACATAGGTACATTACTTGGGACATGTTGTTTCCAGGTGTAATAGTATATGCAGAGAAGATAAGATCTATCATGTAATGGGAAGCTCCTAGAAATGTGGATGAGGTAAGATCATTCATGGGGTTAGCAAGTTACTATAGGAAGTCCATCAGGAACTTCTCTTGCATTGCACATCCTATTATGTCATTGCAAAGGAGAGGTAATAAATTTGAATGGATAAAGGAATCTGCAGTTAGTTTTGAGCAATTGAAGTGGTTGTTGACAAATGCTCTATTGTTAAAGATTGTAAATTTGGAGAAAGAATTTGTGGTATACACATATGCTTGCAAGAGAGTGTTGGAATATAATCCTCACATCTACATTTATTTTTTAGCTTAAGTATCCTTGACTTAGCCACATGCACTAAAAAACATGTTCACACTTGGTTTTTGGTAAACTAGCTCAGTGGACCAACTTTCCCTTGTTTTTGGCCTTTAAAGGCTTAATATTATGGAAATATTGGTCCAAACACTTTCCTAAACCATTTAGACATCTAAGTGCATGTTCACACCTAACCACACCTCATCCACTTGAGTTATTTGAGGATTGGCACCCCACATGAAGATTCCCCCTTAAATCAAGGGATTTGGTCCCCCGGACCATTTTAGCATGTTTCAAAGTTGCCTTCCTTGGGAAATACACCTCTCCTCATGCTTGCATCGTGGCTGATAGTTGGCATAGGTTTTTTTGAGTCATTGTTGCTATTTTAGGCCTCCCTTTAGCTTTTCTTAGCCTTTTCTAGTTTTTTACTAGTTTTTTCCTAATTTTCTAGATTCGAGAATTTCTATATAACCACCTCCCTTTGGGATTAGAGGTTTGGTTGCTCATGTATTAATATTTTTCATTAATTTAATACATTGATTTTATGGAGCCAATTCTTTCTCTCCTTTGTTTAATATCAGTAAATTACTTGTGTTTAATTTAACTAGAATTCTAGATCTATCAGAGTTTCTGCAGAAATTCTACATGGTATCGGAGCTAGCTTGAATCTAGTGGATTGTACATGGTTTTATTTGCAGATATTAATAATCAGGAGGCATGGAAAGTAGCAATGGATCCTCTCTCTCAACCCACAAAACCTGTTCTAAATCCTTTCAATTACTTCGAATGGAAGACAAAGATCACTCTGCTCCTCCGAAGCAAAGGCTTTACAGGGTAACAAGGGGAATAGAGACTGAAATGACTTCTGCAGCAGAGAAGATCAAGTATTTCAATACATTAAATGAAGAAATTGGGCTGATATGCCTATCAATTTCCAGAGAACTCCTCTTTCATGTCAGCAAAGCCACTACTCTCAATGTGGTCTGGACCACATTGGAAGGACTATTAGGTAAGCAAGATGAAATGAGAGTGCATCAACTGCAAAATGAACTCATATCCCTCAGTCCAACTCATTTCAACAACCTACAAGAATAATTCACCAATTTTACATCCCTCCGTGTTGAACTTAATGCATGTGGAGTCAAGAAAGAGGAAGATCAACTCGTCCTTTTGATTCTCTCGAAATTAGGGCCTGAATATTCTGTACTTGTATTGTCTTTTCAAGCATCTAAATTGACTCAGGAAAAATGGAAAATGCCTCCATTGAATGACTTCATTGCAGCATTGACTCAAGAGAAAACTAAGTTAGTCCAAATGGGTTCCATCAAGTGTTCAAAAAACCAAGCACTTGTGGCTACTGATGCTCCAAGGAGCAGTCGAAGAGACAAGCAAAAAAGGAAGGGTAAATTTAATGAATCAAAGAAGGAGAGACCCGTAAAATCTCCAGAGAGCTCTTATTTGCCTAAGGGTAAGAAGAAGAAGGAAAGAACCCTTTGCATCTACTATTCCAAAGTTTTTCATCCCAAAGAAAATTGCATGAGGAAAACAATCGATGAGATGGCTAAGCAATTGCAATAGCATAATCTCACTGTGCCCGAGAATGCAAAGAAGAAGGATGATAACAAAACGAGAGATGGGAGAGGGAGAGCACGAGATGGTAATGCTTTAATGGCTATCACATCCACTCCATAATCTTGGATCCTTGATTCAGGTGCATGGAACCATATGGCTGCATAAAAGGATGAATTTTCCTCCATTGAAGAAAGCACCAGATCCCCCATTTACTTGGGAGATGCCACACCTACAAAGGTGTGTGGAGAAGGAATTGTAGACCTTGAAGGGGGCTACTTAACAAATGTGCTTCATGTTCCCTCACTATCTACAAATATTCTCTTAATATATCAGATCACTCATTCAAGCTCTAGAAGGAAGGTGGAGTTCACTCCGGACTCTGCAGAGATTACCGACATTTCCACAGGCTCACATCTTGCACATGGAATTGCAGATCATGGTTATCGTTTGTATTTATTCTCCCACTTTGTTCCTAAATCTATTAGCACTATATTTCTATCAAAATCTAATGATATCAGTAGGTTATGGCATGAAATATTTGGCCATCTAAATTGTAAGTACTTGCATCAACTCAACAAGGAAAACATGGTAGAAGGATTGCCCGCTATTAAATTCACAAGCAGTGTATGTCAAGGATGCATTCTTGGCAATCATCTGGAGCAAACTTTTAACAAAGGGAAGGCACAAAGAGCTTCTTCACCTCTTGGGATGATTCACAGTGACATCACTGGCCTACTCCAGCAGCCTTCAATCAGTAAGGCTCGATATGTACTCACCTTCATATATGATTGCTCTTGCTTTACTTGGGTATTTTTTCTAAAATTAAAATCAAAAGTATTTGAATGCGCTATAGATTTTAAAGCACTTGCTGACAATGAGTCTGGGTGTAATATTAATATACTCCATACTAATAATGGGAGGGAGTGTGCCAACAAATATGTGTAGCAACTTTGTATTGATGTAGGTATACAGCTACAACACACAGTGCCATATACACCACAGTAGAATGGTGTCGCGGAGAGGAAAAACCGGTTGTTAAAAGAGATGGCCAATTGTATGCTACAGTCCAAATCATTAGATCCTAAGCTATGGTCTGAAGCTATTAATTGTGAAGCATACATTCAGAACTGCATTCCTCACAAAGAACTCAAAGGCACCACTCCATTTGAATGTTGGACTGGTAAGAAACCGAAATTGTCACACTTTCGCATTTTTGGTTCACGAGCATGGGCTCACATTCCAACAGATAAGAGGAAGGCTTTGGAGCCTCAAAAGTGTTGAATGCATATTTTTTGGATACCTTGATAGTTTCAAAGGATATATATTGCTGGACTCTCACACTGAAAAGTTACTTGTAGCTCAAAGTGTGAAGTTTGAAGAAGAATCACTGTATGATTTTTCAGCAGACCCTGCTGAGGAACCACTTGTTGCCACTGATGAGGAGGATTCTGAAACTTCTTCAAGCACTTCAGAGCAGCCAATAGAGAAGCCTCTTGCGTCTGATTTAGAGGATGAGGATCAGGTCATGGCTGCTCCAACTCAGCTGCGAACTTGGGCAGAGAAAACCCTGCAAGATGTGGGTGAACTAGTTGGTGATCCTGCAGATGCAAGGACTAGATCACAGTTTTTTGGGGCTCCTCAAGCCCTGGCTGCCACTAAACCATTGCTTCCCATACATTGCTATATGAAACTTGGTTCAGATCCATAATCACACTCTGAGGCTGCTGGAAACCCACATTGGGAGGCTACAATGGATGAAGAGTACTCTGCGCTCATGGAAAACAACACATGGGACTTGGTTCCACTTCCGAAAGGAAGAAAGCTTGTTCAATGTTGATGGATCTATCGAAAAAATATTGCTACAGATGGTGATATCAGCACATACAAAGATCGGCTTGTTGCAAAAGGATACTCACAGGTACATGGAATAAACTACACAAAGACATTTACACCTGTTGCAAAAATGGACTCCATTCGACAAGTTTTAGCTGTTGCTGCTTCTCGGAGATGGGAAGTTCATCACATGGATGTGAAGAGTGCATTTCTTCATGGATATCTCAAGGAGGAGATATATATGGAGCAGCCATAGGGATACATTTAGAACTCTTCCCTTGTTTGCAGATTAAAGAAATCTTTGTATGGCCTAAAACAGGCTCCTAGAGCCTGGTATGCAAAGATGGATTCTTTCCTGCCTTCCATTAGATTCATTCGATGCAAATCTGATGAAAATGTTTATTTGATGCAACATGATGATTCCATTTTTTTAATAGTACTTTATGTATATGATTTACTAATGACAGGGAACCTTACCTCATCTATTGATTCGACAAAATTAGCATTGCACAATCAATTTTCCATGACAAATTTGGGATTGTTGCACTACTTTCTTGGTCTTGATGTCTCCCAGTTTACTTCATGGATCAAGATGGCACAGTCTAATTATGCATAAGATCTACTCGTCCTCTTTTAGATGATAGAATGCAAGCCAGCAACATCTCCATTTCTTTGGGGGATCAGATTTGAGGATGTGGGTACTACACCTTTGGTGGAAAGTACGTTGTATCGACAGTTGGTTGGGAGTTTTTTGTATCTTAATCACACCCGACCTAATATATCTTTTGCAGTAGGAGTTTGTTCCAGATATATGTAGGAGCCCCATGAGCTTCACTAGAAATCTGCAAAGAGAATCCTTAGATATGTGAAAGGTACTTCCAGTTTTGGTATCTTTTATGCTGTAGACTGCCCACTTTCACTGATTGGGTGCAAAGATTCTGATTGGGTTGGCGATGGTACAGACTGCAAGTCCACCTTTGGTTATGTTTTTAGCTTTTCTTCAGGGCATTTTTTCTGGTCTAGCAAGAAGCAATCCATGATTTCTTTATCTACAAGCGAGGCAAAGTATAGGGGTGCAGTGAGTGCAGCTACACAGGTTGTTTCATTGCAGGGGCTTCTCTCAAAGTTTGGTATTTAGTATCCACTTCTGACTGTCATATTTTGTGAAAATCAGGGGTCAATTTAGATATCCACTGATCCATTTCAGAGGCATAGGACCAAGCACATCGAGATTCACATGCATTACATCCACGAGTTGATCCCTGACCAAGTCATATCACTGCTGTACTGCCCCACTAAGCAGTATGTTGCAGACATATTCACCAAGTATTTCACTGAAAGAAATTGTCAAAACTAATAGTTATTCTTGGAGTGGTGGAGACAAATAAGTATGCCTTTCTGGCCACTTAGCCCTTTTTTCCTCTTTTGGGGCCGAGGGGGGTGGTTCCCACGAGGTTTTCCTTCTTTCTTAATTTTATGAGGATCTTTTATTTATTGTACCTGAGTACCTAACATGGCATCTTGGCTGGGACTCAGTTTAGATAAGTTAGTTAAAATGAAGGGGGGGTGTTGGAATATAATCCTAGGATCTACATTTATTTTTTAGCCTAAGTATCTTTGACTTAGCCACATGCACTAAAAATCATGTTCACACTTGGTTTTTGGTAAACTAGCTTGGTGGACCAACTTTCCCTTGTTTTTTGCATTTAAAGGCTTAATATTATGGAAATATTGGCCCAACCACTTTACTAAACCATTTTGACATCTAAGTGCATGTTCGAACCTAACCACACGTCATCAACTTGAGTTATTTCAGGATTGGTGCCCCACATGAAGATTCCCCCTTAAATTAAGGGATTTGGTACCCTGAACCGTTTTAGCATCTTTCAAAGTTGCCTTCCTTGGGAAATGCACCCCTCCTCATGATTTCCTCGTGGTTGATAGTTGGCATAGGTTGTCTTGAGTCATTGTTTCTATTTTAGGCCTCCCTTTAGCTTTTCTTAGCCTTTTCTAGTTTTTTACTAATTTTTTCCTAGTTTTCTAGATTCAGCAATTTCTATATAACCACCTCCCTTTGCGATTAGAGGTTTGATTGCTAATGTATTAATATTGTTAGTTAATTTAATACATTGATTTTATGGAGAAAATTCTTTCTCTCCTCTCTTTAATATCATCAAATTACTTGTGTTTAATTTAACTAGAATTCTAGATCTATCGAAGTTTCTGCAGGAATTCTACAGAGAGGACTTGCTAGATTCCTTATGCAGGAGGGAAAGGTAGTGTGCTATGAGTCACAGAAATTGAATGTGTGTGAGAAGAATTATCTGGCACATTATGTTGAGCTGGCACTGGTCATCCATGTGTTGACGATTTACAGGCATTATCTTCTTGGCGGGAGGTTTGTATTGATGAGTGATCACAGTGGGTTGAGATAATTATTCGATCAGCCAAATGTGAATTCCTGGACAACAATATGGTTGGCCAAGATCAGTGAGTTCAAATTTGAAATCTAGTACATCAAGGGTAAAGAGAATAAGGTTACAGATTCTCATATTAGACAGATACAGGTGAATTATATAGTAGCTATGATTTCTTATGGGATAGACTTATAGGATCGGATCTTACAGGAAGGTTAGCAGGATGACAGGTACAAGAAGCTTATGCACAGATTACAGTAGGGTACAGGTGGTTAGGATGTGGATTATCATCTTAAAGTAGATGGATTGATCAGATTTAGGGATAGGATATATGTGTCAGGCAGTAGTGAGCTCAAGAAGACTATCTTGAGAGAGTTTCATACGAAACCATATTCACGTTACCCAGGATATCAAAAGACATTGAGAACGGTGAAGAAGTTTTATTATTAGTCGAATCTAAAGAAGGAAATGGTGGACTTTGTGGATAGATGCTTGGACTATGAACAGGTAAAGTGAGAGTGTAAGCATCCAAGTGGATTACTACATCTGATTGTGGTTCCAAAGTGGAAATGGGAGGTCATTTCAATGGATTTCATCACAGGTTTTCGAAGGACATCTAGATAGCATGATTTCATCATGGTTCTGGTGGATAGGTTGAAAAAGGTGGTGCACTTCATTACAATGAAGTCTATTTACTCAACTAGTGATGTATCACATGCCATCATGAGAGATGTAGTGAGACTGCATGGTGTTTCGAAGAAGATTGTGTCAGACAGGGATGCTAAGTTCACTTCCAAGTTTTGGAAGGATTTGTTTCAAAGTTTAGGGATAGAATTAGCCTTTAGTACAACTTATCCTCCATAGACATATGGACAGATAGAGAGGGTCAACAGGATATTGGAGGACATGTTAAGGATGTATGTGATGCATCGGCAATGAAAGTGGGAACAACATCTTCCACTGGTTGATTTTTCTTACAACAATGGGCATCAATAATATTTAAGGATAAATCTGTTTGAGGAATTGTATGGGCGGAGTTGTAATAATCCCATTAGTTAGAGTGATCTAGTTAATGGGGTGTTGATTGAACCAGACATGTTGGTAGATATGGAGAAGGAAATGCAGGTAATCAAAAAGAATATAAAGGTAGCACATGACAGGAAGAAAAGTTATGTAGATCAGAACATGTTGATTAAGGAGTTTCATGTTGGGGAACATGTGTACTTGTGCATCAATCCTAAGAAGAGCTCATTTCAGATGTAGCCTATTGAATTGCACTGCCTCCAATAATGAAAGTCCATACTATTTTCCATTTTTCATTTCTTAAGAAGTATGTTAAATATTTTCATCATGTGATTGACTCGTTTGGATTGCACGTGGAGCCAGATGGAGAATTCTAGCTGGAACCTTAGTGTATATTGCAGAGAAATATTCTCATGCTCCAAAACTGAGCAATCGAGAAGGTTAAAGTGAACTAGAAGAACTTTGGGCTTAATGAAGCTACATGGGAGATGGCTAATAAGATGCTGACTATGTATCCTTTCTTATTCGTTTGTTGAGCGAATTTTTTGCATATTTTTTGGTGTGATGTTTTTTGTATAGGTATATTTGTATATGGATGTCAACACTACCATGATCTATGTTATAAATCTCTAATAAGTGGTATGGGTGTCATGTTGATATGGTTGTTATGTTGTTATGTATCATGTTGGTTTGCTTCTCAACGGGTTGATTATTGTAAATACTGCATCTAGCTAAGCTATAAAGCACCATAGGAAATATGTTTTTCTTACACCAGTCTTACTGGTTGTAGGTGTCATTGAACACCAAGGACAGTGTTTCCCCAAGGGGGAGGGTTTTGTTACAACCCTGGTTAAAATTACATGTAATAAAAGTTAATAAAGGAAAAATAATAACGACAGTTATGGGACACATATTCTAAACTGAATGCTGGGCAAGACATCCTAGTGGGTGTTCATTTGGTTTATTCTTGCTAAAGGAAATTGGAAAAGGAAATGAAAAAGGCTTTGGAAATCCATGAGGCATTAATTCGCATTTTATTTATGAAAATAATGGAAATTAGGAGAAAAGGAACGTGAAAGGTCACATGTTGCATCCGAGGAGGAAAATGAAGGAAAGCAATGGAAAATTGAAGAAAATAGAGGCCTCTTTAATAAAAGGGCTTATGAGGATCAATTGGTAACCTTTTGTCCGTTTAGTTTTGGAGCTTTATTACTATTCTCTCTCTCACACACTCTTGGACACTTAGAGTTTTCTTGGAGCACTTCAAAATTGGATCATGAAAAGTAATGAAGGAAAAGGAAAGAAGGGATCAAGCAAGGAAGAGCAAGATCAAGTAGCTACATCGAGATTATTTGTAGGTATCGATTTGCATGTATTATTTCCTTGTGAGTTTTTACATGCATGGTATGCATGTGTGTTCTTGGTTCTTGTTGTCATTGGCATGGTATTTTCCAAATGTGACAATGTTCTTCAACATTTCCTTGCCATTTCCAGATAGCCATGGTGTGATGGGGTTCTCGTGTTTTGGTCGAGATATATTTCCAAATGAATTCGAAATTGAGTGAGGTGGTGTCTGAAAGAAATAACACATGGCTTAATGATCCCTTAATCATATCGTAGATTGTGGTAAATACTTGGCCTAGTAACTCTTGAATCAGACTCTGGGTTACGGTAAAGCAAGATTTTTTGTTACCTTGGTGGGCCTAAGAGTCCTCGACTCATGAATGGAGAGATATACGTAAAGCCTAGAGGTGGGTGCCCTCGATCAAGCCTAGGAATACTTAGCAAGTGAAAGGCAGGATATATAGTAAAGCCATGAGGGTGGGGTATCAGTTAGGTCCTAGTGATCTGGTGTGGATTGTGGTAAATCTCAAAGACTAGGAGACAGGAAAATTCCTCATGGTGTAGGTGGAGAAATATGGTGGCATCCATGCTTGTTTACATCCTAGTGATCTAGTGTGGATTGTGGTAAATCTTGGTTGTATTGATGAGGGTAAGGTGGTAAAGCCTCAGGAAGCCTTGGTTTAGTTTTGGTTGAGTCCCACATTCATGCTTCGAATATGCCATGGGGGTGATTGGTTGAAAGAAAGATTTGGTTCAACCAATCTATGGTTGGGTGGATCATGGAAGTCCCAAACCTGGTTGGCTTTGGGATGCATTAATAAGATCTTTTTCTCCTTGGTATTTTATGAGCAAAATTAGTGGTTCATATGCAAATTCTGTGGTTGTTGTATCATTATTATTTCTGTTGTTTCTATGCTACTTATGAGTATGTTTTATGAGAGTGATGATGTATGGCTCTCATCATGTTTTAATTTGTAAATGAATGAAAAATTAATATATGACCTAATAGATTATAATGTAACTAATGTGATAAGGAATTAATTATTCTTAGTGATTCTTAGATAAGTATGAGAACCCTATGCCCAGATCTGTTATTTAGACTTGTAGAATGCATATTTGTGACATGTTTGACAAAATTCCTATCATGGATAGTAGGGGTCCAGTCAAGTCATTGTTCAATTATTTTCATTAGTATCATTGTTCTGATGTTATATTTTATTTCTATAAGTTTCATGGAGTTCTGGGTAGTGTCCTAAATCTTGGCCCTAAAAAAGTGGCACAAAATCCAGGGTCGCATGCTCTGAAATAGCTAAAGAATATGCCACTCTCTTGCATGCCCTTGCTATGAGAGTGACTGGAGGGTTCCAGTCACATGCATGCCTATGTCATGGGAGCGATTAAGGCTCTAGGTCAGTAAAATGTTAACTTTCCTTAGGGTTTGGTCACCTAGAAAGGTTGGTTGGCTACTGGAGTTTCTATAGCATGTGTGGAGGGTCATTTTGGCCTTGTTTTATTGTTTCCACTTCCTTAACTGTACATGGGGATTTGAATCAGATCATACTAGCCACTCATCACATTTTTACCCCAATGTACCAGTTAACTTTGGTGAATGTTGGAGGAGGGTATTACAGAGTGGTATTAGAGCATGGTTCACCCCTTGGACTGGATGGGTGGTGTACGTTGGTCATGCATTAATATTGGTTGTATATTCATTCCATATGCATGTTGTCTATGTAGTTGTTCTGTATGCATGGTGATGGCCACGATTTTAGTTATGTCGCCATGTGAAATTTGATGGTATTGATGTTTGATGTGTTTATCATGAGTATAGGTCGATTACGCACTAGTTATGTATGTCAAGGTTTGTATGTATTGTGTATGCATGCATGTCATACATATGTTGATTATGGATGCATTCACATGGTTATAATTATCATGCATGGGGTCATGAGGTGTGATTGATATGGTCATGCATTGATGACTGGACTATGGTTAGGATGATATCTATAAGTTGTTATGATTATGTTTATACATGTATTGTGCTAATCTGATTGACCTTGTGGATGAGATATCCTCCCCGAACTATACTGAGGTATGTTGATTATGTTTATATTTTGGTTTAGCTCACATTGTATGTTTTGTAGCAAATATATCAAAGATGACTAGCAAGATGGTATACTAAAGTTCACGATATTCTCTTTATGGATCAAATGAGTAGCACGGTGTTGGGAACTCTTCTAACTCAACTGATCCAAGAGGATCCGTTGATTCAATTGTATAGGTGTTCAAGTGTCGTTCAATGTCGTCATCACTTTCGTTCAGCCTCAACAGATCGACAATATTGGTTATGATTAGTTTGTTCAGGTAATGTTCGTAGTTTTTCATGGCGTTTAGTGGAGATGGTTTAGCATCTGGTTGTCGACTTGAGTTCATTGACAGTTCCCCAGGGTTTGGTCAATGACATGTGTTTTGTCGTTTGAAAAACAGGATTGGTGTCGACATGGTTTTATCATCCATCGCAGAGGTTTGATATGTCGTCAGGGTGTCGTCCATGCAATAGGTTCATCATGAAGGTTGTTGTTGCAAAGATAACCAGATTCGACGATGTGCATGGGTTTTGTCATCACATGTGGTTTTATGTCATATTGTGAAAAAATATTGTAAAAGGGTTTTTGAAATTCTAGATCTAAACCCTAATCCTACGTCTATGTCTTAATGACTAAAACTAAACACTAAACCCTAGCACTAAACCATGCATTAGTCGTAAATCTATTTCCTATGCTAAACCCTAACACAAAAACCTATCGCATATTCCTATGCATAAAAAAATACATCAAAATCAATGTATTAAATACATTACAAACCTAGCTCTAAACCCTCTCGGCCTAATTCCTATGTATAAAACAATACATTATAATTACAATAAAACAGGCCCTAACCGCGTGACTAACCGTGGCGGAACCCAACCATGTTCACATGTCAAGCAGAGGTTATGGTTACAACCCCTAACTGATGGCCTTCTAATCTCATCGGAGAAAGCTGCAGTAGGCATCATGTGAACAGACAGAGGTAGCCATCATGGTTCCTATCTGTCAGGTTACAAAACTGTCAGAGCTTCGACATGTGAATGGGGATACAGTTAACCATTTTTGAAACTGCAACGGAACCAATGGCGCAATGACTGCAGTCTTGGTCCAATGCTTACATGAGCTTTCCAAACTTGCCCAGTTAATGCTGACAGCTAGTGGTTTGGAGTTTAATCCAAAGTCTATTTTGGGTATGATAATGGTTAAATGTGGAATTATTAATTCAACGACCATGACTATAACCCTAGGTAGCTAATAGCAAGAGGACCAAAACCAAATCCTATCTAGAACCTAACCAAATTCATCTCAAATGAAATCAGAGGAGGTTTCAATGTACTTGCAGGCCTATAAGAGGTAGTTTTTCCCATGGAGGAAAGGTGGAGTGGTTTTTGAGTTTCATGTGCAGGTTATGGAGGGATAGAGGTGATTTTGTTTTCAATGTTTAGAGAGCATCCAGAGTCAGAATTGGAAACTATAAGCAGTGTTGGAAAGCTGGTGTAGAGGGCTATCTAATGATAGAGGTAAGAATTGACTATGTGCAAGTTCAGTCTAACTAATTCACTGTCTAATCAACTTCTTCCTTCTCATTACTAATAAAAATGGTTGCCCATCTTGAAAGCGGACCCGCAGACATAGTCCATCAGGGACGAACTCTGTAATCAATATTGATGTCTAGTATATCTGTGTTTTTGTTGTTTTCACTTCTTTTTTGTATCTTAATTATGGTTTATCAGTTGTCGTAGAGTGATCAATTCAAGTAGCTTTCCTCGATTTTCGTGCTTTCAGTTAACATTCAACTCATTAATGGCTAATCAGTTCTACATCAATTTTTAGTATATGGTCATATCAGATCATATAATTTGGTATTAGAGTAGGTTGCATTTGTAGACTATGCCATTGAATGCTAACCAGGTCTAAGTCACAACGAGGAGAAGGAATCCTTGAGCATATCGATCCAGAGATTGGAAAGCGACGAGTAGTTTAGAAATCAACCATGTCAGGACTTGATGCAGGTGAAAACGTTGAGACTAAGATGAGTGAGGAATAGTTTCATCAGGTGTTCTTAAACATGTAGCAGATGTTGGGAGAATTGTAGAAAGGAAAGAAGGCAAGAGATGCAGCTGCTTCTTCAAAGGCATCGAAGAACGACAAAGGTAAAGGCAAGGCTGATAAGCCACCTTCACCTCCATCATCTCCATCATCCTCTTCTTCTTCTTCTTCTTCCAGTGCAGAATCTAAAACAAAAAAGAAACCTAAAAAAACATCTCTTTTGAAACTTGATGTTAAATTTGAGTTACATATTTATGATGGCGAAATGAGTCCTGAAAAGCTAGATAACTGGATAAAGCAGTTAGAAGTGTATTATCGCATTCAGAACATTTCTAAAGATAAAACTAAAATTCAGTTAGCTACACTTAGAATGTGGGGAACAACTTTAATCTGGTGGGAATGAAAAACTCAGATACATGTAAAGCATAAAGGAAAAGTCATCTCTTCATGGTCTAAGTTTTGAAAGCTCTTAGGAAACAGTTCTATCCTTTAGGATATATGCAGCAAGCTGTTATTGATTGGAAGCATTTGAGGCAAGGTAAAGGGCAGAGTGTTCAATATTTTACTCAGGAGTTCATAAAGAAAGCATTAGCGCTTGGTATTTCATTGGATACCCGCGAAACTTTGTTAAAATACATCGGCAGTTTACATTCATATTTGCAACATACTTTATTGACGTTTAATCCTGATGATTTTGATGATGTGTGTGTTCAGGCCATACATATTGAATCAGGTGGTAGACCATTCAAGTTTTCATCTCATTCATCCAAAGAGTTGGAAACCAGAGATTCCAGTCACAGTAAGGGGAAGAACATTTCGAAGAGAAAGAAATCAACGATAGCTCAAAAGGAAAGACCAACTTATTCTCATTGCCATAGAATCAGTCATGATGAATCGAAGTGCTCGAAACTTCATCCAAAACTTAAGCCCAAAAAATTTCCTTAAGACAAAGGATGAAAAGAAGGCCATTGCAGAAATCCAGCAGGATCGAGGTTCAGATTCAGGTGATGAAAGGAGGATAACGCCATGGTTACAACAAGTAAAACTTCTAATACTGGTTCAAGTTTGAAAACTAATGTTTCTTCTTCAAACATAAATTCGACACATGAGGATAAAAGAGTTGAACTCTTCCACATAAGGATAACTTCTAAGCATACAAATATTGACACAATGTTTGACATTGGATCGCAAGAAAATTTGATATCTAAACATATAGTTAATCAATTGGGATTGGAAACACAGAATCATCCAACACCATACCCATTAGGTTGGATTAATAAATCAACTCAGATACATGTCACAAAGAAGTGTCGGTTAAAATTTGCAATTACATCTAAATACATTGATGAAGTGGAGTTAGATGTGGTCCCAGTAGACATATATGGAGTTGTCTTAGGAAGTTCTTATCTTTATGATAGAGATGCAGTGTTTTATAGAAGAGAAAATAAATATCACCTAAAGAAAGAAGGGGTTGAATTTATTGTTAGGGCACATAAAGTCAAATCAAACTTGGATTTAATTGTTACAAATCAAGTTAAGAAATTAATAAGTTCAAGTAAATATGTACTCATGTTTATTAAGGAACAACATAAGGATGATTGTTCAAAATGCGAGATTCAAATTATAGATCAATTGGTCAAGGTGGTTAATTCTTTTCCAAGAAATCTTATTCATGAATAGGATAAGCAAAATGAGATACATTTAATATCCTATGAACATCTTCTTAGAGACAGAATGAATCTCAAATCATTCATTCAACTGAATTCTAGAAACTATCATCATTAGTAGTGTATTGTAGGGAATGGTACATGTGAGTCTAATTAGAGACTTGTTTCAAATGGTATGTTTATTTTCAGTTTCAGGGGTGCAAGTCAACATTGGGGAAAGTCAGTGTTGCATTTATTTGGTATTGCATCATCATTTCATGCTTTAAAAAGTAATGAAGCCTATTTTCAAGTGGAGAGGAAGTCTATAAGTTTTCATGACAAAGCATTTTTGAAAGCAGATCTAAATTTTCCTTATCATGATTTGAAAATTAATGCAGTAAGTGAAAGTGTTAGTTAGTGGAGATGTTAGCTAATATACGAAGAAATAGTGATTCAAATAAATCAACAATTACTTAGATACTTTCAAAGTCAAACTAAGTTGCAGCAGTCTTTACATCAGAACTGGATGAGTTCTGTACAGTAAGTTCACTTAGTAATCAGTCAACAAGAAAGTAAATCAAGTCAAGTAATTGATAGGAAGTCAAAATCAAAGGAGTCTTTGAATATTTCAGTTATTCCGGAGAGTAGATTGTTAAGACCCATCAGATGTATTGAACAAAGTTCTACAAATACTATTTTCAAAGATGTTTTTGAATCATTAACTCATGATTCTTCGTGGAAAGAATTCAATTGCCATGTTGATAACAGGTTATTTGCCCATCGTTGCAAGTTTTTCATATTGTGGATGGAAGAAATAGGCCACCAAATCGAACGGTATCAAGGTCAGCATCATTAAGGTCATCACTTGCAGGTGATTGATCATATGTATTGGTACATCGTTAGGTCAAGATGGAAAGAGAGGGATTTATACCCTCATCGACTAATTGTTTAGTCAAACTTTTGTGGTCCAAAAGCTTTCAAGTGGAGAGGAATGATCCAAGAGGAGATGCTGATTCAAATGTACTGGTGTTCAAGTGTCGTTTAGTGTCCTCGTCGCTTCAATTCAGCTTCGATAGATCGACAGTGTTGGTTATGATCAAGTTGTTTAGGTAATGTTCATAGGTTTTCATGGCGTTCAACAGAGATGGTTTAGTGTCTTGTTGTCAACTTGAGTTAATCGACAGTTCCACAAGGTTTGGTTGATGACATGTGTTTTGTCGTTCGACAAACAGGATTGGTGTCGACATGGTTGTATCATCCATCGCAAAGGTTTGATATGTCGTCAGGGTGTCGCCCGTGGCATAGGTTCATCATCAAGGTTTTCATTGCAAAGATAACCGGAGTCGACGATGTGTGTGGGTTTTGTCATTGCATGTGTTTTTACATCATATTGTGATGAAAGATTGTAAAAGGGTTTTTGAAATTCTAGATCTAAACCCTAATCCTACATCTAAGTCCTAATGACTAAAACTAAACACTAAACCCTAGCACTAAACCATGTATTAGTCCTAAATCTATTTCCTATGCTAAACCCTAACCTAAACACCTATTGCATATCTCTATGTATCAAAAAATACATCAAAATCAATGTATTAAATACATTACAAACCTAGCTCTAAACTCTTTCAGTGTAATCCCTATGTATAAAATAATACATTATCATTACAATAAAATAGGCCCTGACCGCGTGGCTAACCATGTCAGAACCCAACTATCTTCACATGTCAAGTGGAGGTTACGATTATAGCCCGTAACCACTGGCATTCTAACCGCATCGGAGAAAGCTGCAGCGGGCAGCATGTGAACAGACAGAGGTAGCCGTCAGAGTTCCTCACCATCGGGTCGTCAGAACTTCGACATGTTAATGGGGATACAGTTGACCATTTTTGAAACCACGGCGGAACCGCTGGCATGCTGACCGCAGGCTTGGTCTAGCGCTCACATGAGTTGTCCAAACCTGCTCGGTTAATGCTGACGGCTAGCGATTCAGAGTTTAATACAAATTCTATTTTGGATTTCATATTGGTTAAATGTGGAATTATTAATTCAAGGACCATGACTATAACCCTAGGTGGCTAATACCAATAGGACCAAAACCAAACCCTATCGAGAACCTAACAAAATTCACCTCAAATGCAGTCAGAGAAGGTTTCAATGTACTTGTAGGCCTATAAGAGACCTTTTTTACCATGGAGGAAAATAGGAGTGGTTTTTGAGTTTCATGTGCAAGTTCTGGAGAGATAGAGGCGATTTTGCATTCAGTGTTTCGAGATCATCCAGAGTCAGAATTGGAAACCGTAAGCAACGTTGGAAAGCAGGTTCATAGGGATGTCTGATGACAAAGGTTAGAATTGCTTGTGTGCAACTTCAGTCTATCTAATTCATTGTGTAATTGACTTCTTCCTTCTCATTCCTAATAAAAACGATCACCCATCTTGAAAGTGGACCCGGAGACGTAGTCCATTAGGGACAAACTCCATAATCAATCTTGGTGTCTGGTATATCTGTGTTTTCGTTGTTTTCACTTCTGTTTTGTATCTTAATTATGGTTTATCAGTTGTCGTAGAGTGATCAATTCAAACATTTTTCCTCAATTTCCATGCTTTCAGTTAGCATTCAACTCATTAATGGCTAAACAATTCTACATCAGTTTTTAGTATATGATCATATCAAATCGTCAACAGATACATTGAGAAGTTTGAAGGAATAAGAAGTTTTAAAGCATACAATGATATAATCATTCAAGGACAAGATAAACAAGAAGAATTTAATGCATTAATCCTTTAGAGTTTGTCCCAATTCTAGAGAGATGGACCACTTTGGATCAACCATGGGCCAGAGGAAAGAACTAATGGGGCATATTGCACTAGATCTCATGGTGGGCATAGGTGAGATAGGGATGACAAGATTAGATATGGAATGTTTTTGGAAACTCTGGATAAGAGAAGTGATGGACACAGGTGCTATTCTAGTTCTGGTTCTGACATGTACTATGATTATCATCATTATCACCCTTACAGGAGGAGTGGCAATGGCTATTTTCTGGATGAGTTTGAGAAATCTAAGCCACCTACATTTGATGGAGATTTGAGGAAGTCAAAGATCGAGAGGCTTGGTTACTTGGGAAGAAAAAACTATTTGAACTACATGAGTACACATATAATATGAAGTACAGAATAGCTATCTTCAGCCTCAAAGGGAAAGAGAACATCTGGTGGGAAGATGTAAAGTAGGTCAGAGACATTCGGACAAAAGAGTTGAGTTTGCATGAATTTAAAAGACTTGTCAAAAATAAATATTTGTCAGAAAGGTATAATGATAGCATAACTAAGGAGTTTTATGAGCTAAATATGGGATCAATGATGGATGATGAGTATACGACTAATTCCCTAGAGATATTGAGGTATGTACGTATGTTAAGGATGAGAAGGAGAAAGTTCATATATTTTTCAGTCGATTTCCATTAGCATTTAGAGACTGGATTGAGTATGATGAGCCTTAGTCACTTGAGGAAGTTATTATGAAATTGCAGCATTGCTATCAATAGTTTGTAACAATACCTGGTTAAAATTTCATGTAATAACAGTTAAAAAAGGAAAAATAAGACCACGGTTAAGGGACATGTATTCCAAGATGAATGTTGGGAAAAGATATGCTAGTGGGCGTCACTGGATGTGTTTATAGCTAAAGGAAAATTAGAAAAGGCAATGACTAAGGCATTACAAATGAAAAAAGGTATTTTTGGCACATTTATTTATGAAAATAAGGGAAAATAGGAGAAAAGAAAGGTGAAAGGTCATAGGTTGCATGTTAGGTCCCTATACTACTAGTATAACCCCTTATTGTTATTATTACAACCCCCTTATTATATTGTTGTGCCCATGTAGTCCCCATATTGTTATTATTGTGCCCCATAGAAGCCCACTATTGTTATTATTGTGTCCTTACATTATTATTGTTATGTCGGCTCTACTTATATTATGACCCCTTGGACTCATATATATAGAAAGGAGGTCTTTCCATTTGTATCATCCAAGAATTGTTCATTTGTGTAATGTAAAGGAGGTTGCCCCCTCAAAGAGGCTGAATTCTAAGGCATTGATCTATCGTTTCTATCTTTTTGTGAGCTGTTTTCCTAACATTTGGTATTAGAGCTTTGGATTCTAGGGCTTTCGCTGATAGGTCATTGTGGAACTTTCGCTATAACGTTTCCGCTACGAAGACTCAGAAGCTAAAAACAAAACCCATTTGAGAAGGCATCGTTCTAAACCTCGGGTCTGAATTTCAGATCTTGTCTTGCTATATTTTAGGAGATATGATCTAAGGAAGTTACGGTTTTCGCAAGTTCCATAATTTCATCTCAAATAGGTTATTGCAGAATTTTTGCCATAATATTGTTTCTATGAAGGTTCAGATTATGAAATTAAAACCCATTAGATCAGAAATCGTGGTGAAGCTCAGGTCTGAATGTCAGATCTTGTCTCGCTATATGTTCAGAGATATAATCTAATGAAGTCAAGGTTTTTGCAAACTCCCGAATTACATTCTAAACATGTGACTGTGGGAAAATCGTCATAAATTTCTCTCTGAGCAACAAATTTAAATTACGTAAGAAGTTGCAGAAAGAGGATGAATTGTGGTTTCCTTTATATATGTTTCAGATTCGAAGGTCGAAATAGTGACACGTGGCATGTCGTACAAGTTCACTCTACTAAAACATTACATAATCATGTCACCTTAGGAGATTGGCCATAACTATTTCTTGGAGAATCAAATTCTGATCAAACTTGAGGGCTTAGAAAGAGGAATTAGAGGGATAATGCAGGAGACAATTTTAGAACTTGGAGATATGAAAGTACAAAGCTATAGTCGTTTCAAGATTGAGCTCCTAAAATCAAGAAAAGGCGATATGAGGAAGTTTGATGGAAAGGATCTGGTAAATTGGATACTACAGATGGAGAAATATTTTGATCTACATGAAGTGCCACTGTTACAAAAGGTATGTAGTGCATCTTTATATTTAGAACCAGATAATTTTTTATGGTATAAAGGGCTTTGTTCTTGTAAACCACTTGTTACGTGGTCAATTTTCACGCAGGAAATGATAGCACATTATGAGGATACAAAGAGAAACACCTTCTTTAGAAAATTGCTTACAAAAGTGTTCAATGGAATAACACATTGAGGACTTTCAAAAATTGAATATAAGGGAAAATTATATTCCAGAGAAGAAGAGGATTGATGTCTCCATAGGGACTTTATAGGATAACATTCAACATGAGGTTCGTCTTTGGGAACTTGATTCATTGGAGAATGCATTCAGGTTGGAAAGAAAAGTGGAAAGAAAAATTATGGCAACGAGGAAGTCTACCACTCACAACTATAAAGATGGAAGTGTTGTTTCTCCTAGCCTTCCAGAACCTGCAAGTTTGACACAACAACAATTGGAAGAAAAAAGATCAAAAGGGCTTTGTTACAATTGTGATAACAAATACATTAAAGGTCATAAGTGTGCTGAGAAGAAATTATTTTACATTGACTGTGAAGAGGAGGAAGAAAAGGATCAAGGAACGTCAAAATAAGAGGATATACACCAGGAACCAACCCCAGAGAAATAAAAAAATGAATCTGACCATATCTTGTAAAGCATTGGCAAGAATTACCACTTCTCAAACTCTCAACGTAGAAGAACATATCAAGAAGAAAAAGGTTCAAGAAGTGAAATATCACATCGAGAAAGAAGAAATGAATCCGACCATATCTTGTAATTCATTGGTCAGAATTACCACTCCTCAAGCTATCAAGATAGAAGGACATATCAAGAAGAAAAATGTTCAAGAAGTGAAAGATCACATCGAGCATTAGGAAATGAATCCAACCATATCTTGTAATGCATTGGAAGAAATTACCACTCATCAAACTCTCAAGATAGAAGGACATATCAAGAAGAAAAAGACTCAAGTAGTGAAAGATCACATCGAGCATCAACAACAAGTTCTCCAACTTTTAAAGGATAACACCACTTTGGTGCAGAATCGAATGAAACAAAAGACAAATCAACATCATAGTGAAAGAATTTTTGATGTAGGCGATTGGGTATTTTTATGGCTACATCTCAAGCAAGCTATTTATGAGAAGGAAAAGTTGGCAATACTACATGCACTTAAGAAATGGTGACCTTACGTAATGAGAAGACACTTCAAGGTAAAAATGGATCATGATATTCTTAAATACTTTTTAGAACAAAGATTATCTATAGAAGAACAGAAAAAATGGGTCACAAATATGTTGGGTTATGACTTTGAAATCATCTACAAAAAAGGGAAGCAAAATGTTGTTGTAGATGCACTCTCAAGAAAGGATGAGGATATGGACGCATTGTTTTGTGCTATTTCTATTATCTAACGAGATTGGATAAATGAAGAAAGGGATGAATGGAAGAAGGACGAAGAAGTGTGGCCTCTCATTCAAAAGTTGCAGAAGATCCCAATTCAAACAATATTGCCAAAACTTCACAAGGAAGAAAAACTCATATTGGAGCCTGGAACAGTCACAAAAACAAGAACCTGACAACTACAAAATTGATCAATTTTAGAGTATCTCATCAAGTCGAAGAACTTACCTGCTGAGTATTCCACATGGGAGGACATGAATTTTATACAGAAGCATCAAGAACTACTCAAGCATTGAGGACAACACTTTTTGAAGGAGAGTAGCATGTTAGGTCCCTATACTACTAGTGTAACCCCTTATTGTTATTAGTACAACCCCCTTATTATATTATTGCACCCATGTAGTCCCCATATTGTTATTATTATGCCCCATAGAAGCCCACTATTATTATTATTGTGCTCTTACATTATTATTGTTATGTCGGCATTGCTTATATTATGACCCCTTAGACTCCTATATATAGAAAGGAGGTCTTGTCATTTGTATCATCCAAGAATTGTTCATTTGTGTAATGTAAAGGAGGTTTCCCCCTCAAAGAGGTTGAATTATAAGGCATTGATCTATCTTTTCTATCCTTTTGTGAGCTGGTTTCCTAACATTGCATGTGAGGAGGAAATTGAAGGAAAATAATGGAAAATGAAGAAAATAGAGACCTCATCGATAAAAAGGATTATGAGGAATAGTTTGTACCCTTTTGCCAATTCAATTTTGGAGCTCTCTCAATATTCTCTCTCTCTCTCTCTCTCTCTCTCTCTCTCTCATACTCTTAGACACTTAGAGTTTTCTTGGAGAATTTTAGCTTTGGAGCAAGGAAGGGAAAAGCTGGAAAAGGAAGGACAAGGAAAGGAAAGGAAAGAAAATATCAAGCAAGGAAGAGAAGGATCATGAAACTTTAGTAGGATTACTTGCAAGTAACATATTTCATGTGTGATTTCCTGGTTGGTTTTGACATGCACGAATTTGCGTGTTTGTATATGGTTCTTTTGTTGTCAGTGGCATGGTTTTGTCGGGTTATGAAAGTGGTTTTAACCCTTGCATTTCTTTTTTCTAGATAACCATGTTGTGATGGGATTGTTTTCTCAGTTTTGAGATTTAGAATTGTCGAATGGTTTCAGAATCTAGGGTGGAGGTGGTCATAGGAAAATTCCCAAAGGCCTAAGAATCCTTTGACTGGTTTTGGAGGGATACATGGTAATTACTAAGGGTGGAGTCTCGGTTTAGGGCCTAGTTATCTGGTGTGGATTTCGGTAAAACCTCAAAGAATGGTGTCTAGGTTTAGGGCCTAGTGATCTTTTGTATATTGTGGTAAAGCCTGAGAGATAAGAAGTCGTAAAGCTCCTCAAGGCTAGTGATGGACTCTAGAGGCATTCCTAGCTCGGTTTGGTTTTGCGATCTCAGTGCTAGATTTGGTGAGATCATCATTTGGTGAGGGTGGAGGTGGTTTAACCTATAGATTACCTTTGTTGTTTCTGGATTGGTTTATACATGAGATCCCACATTCATGCTTCAAATAAGGCACAGGCCGAGAGAAAGATTTGATTCAACCATGTATATGGTTTGCAAGTACGTGGAAGTACTGAACCTGGTCAACTTTTTGTATGTTTAATAAAGGCCAAGATCTCTTTCTTTTGTGCTCATTAATATGTGGATTTAATGGTTATTATCTCATTTATGTTTACATGTTTTAATTCTAGTTATAAGCATGATTATATGACTGGTTATTGTCATGGTTATTTCATGTATTTACTTGTAATTGAAAGGATAATTGATGTCGTATCTAATTCATGTCAAAATAGTTAAGGGAAGAGGGTTATGATCCTTCTTGTCAAGTCTCATATGGCTTATCATTCATTTTTTCTCTACCTTGTATTCATTTCCTTTATATTTCATTGATGTCGAGTGTTTGACAAAATGTCAGTCCTGGTTGGGGATGGTCAGGCCTAGTCCTGGAGTCTATTTTTGATTTGTATGTCTTGTCATCATTTAATTTATTGATTTTGAAACCTGCAGGGGTTTTTGGTCGATGACCTGGATTCTGGGCTTAAAATGTGGCACAAATCCCAGAGTCATGGGCACAGGTCTGAGGTGAAAATTCCCCAAATGCATGCATACCCATGTTGTGTGTGCATTTGAAGGTTTCTAGACACACCCTTGCCCATATCAAAGTAGCATCCAAGGTTTTATTTTTATAAAAGCTCAATGGGACCAAGGGGATGGTTAAGGGAATGACTGGAAATGTATTCTGGGAGTCCTGTAGTAGGTGCACAAGGTATGATATGGTGTGTTTCCATCGGTTCCATTTCCTTAAGGTCACTTAGTAGGTTGAATCATATCGTATTAACTTCTCATCACATGTTTACCCTGGTTGGTAGGTTACTTGGGTAGATGTGGGAGGAGGTCATTATAGAGTGGTATTAGAGCATGGTTCACCCCTCAGACTAGATGGGTTGTGTGTTGGTCATGCATTCATGTCGATTGCACATGTGTTAATCATCCTTGTGGTATGTGTGCTTGTTACATATGCATGGTGTCAGTTATGGGTTTAGTGATGTCGCCATGTGAAAGAGGATGTTGTTTCTATGAAGTGTGTCATCATGAGTGTATGATTATTTATGCATTTCTAGGCATGTCAATGTTTACATGTTGTCAAATGTGAATTGATATGGTTTTTTTTTTTGTATCAGGTCATGGTATGTGTATTTAATATGGTCATGCGTTGATGACTGGGCTCTAGCTAGAATGATGGTTATATGGTTATATGTGTATGCGTTATATTTCTATATGCTATCATGATTATGTTATACATGTAGTATGTTGATTTTTTGATCTTACAGATGAGGTATCCTCCCTGAATTATGCTAAGGTATCTTGGTTTATTGTGATTTGGTTTAGCTGACATGATATACCTTGTAGGAACAATATAATAGATAACTAGCAAGATGGTAGACCACAATTACTGAGACTCTCGTTATGGATAAAATGAGCAGTGTAGTGTTGGGAACTCTTCTAATTTGGAGACAAACTTAGAAGTTTAAAGGAAGAAATAATGAGTGTAAGGCAAACAATGAAAGAATCGTGCAAGCACAAGAGAAACAAGCAGATGTAAATGCAGTGGTACTTCAGAGTTTGTCAGAATTGCAGTGATAGGGACCACTTCAGATCAACCATGAGAAAGGGGAAAAAACTAATGAGGCATATGGCAGTAGGTCTCATGGTGAGTACATGTCAGATAGAGATGATAGGATTAGAGATGGATGGTCATCAGATACTCTAGATAGGGGGGGTGATAGACACAGGTACTATCCTAGTTCTAGTTTTGATAGACGTTATGATCATCATCATTATCATCCTTATAGGAAGAGTGACAGGGGATATTTTTCGGATGATTTTAAGAAAGAAAAGCCACCTACATTCGATGAAGAGATGAAGAAATCACAGAATGCAGAGGCATGGTTTCTTAGTATGAGGAATTTCTTTAGATCACACAATTATTTAGAGAACATGAAAGTAGAGATAACCACTTTCATTCTTAAATGTGAGGCAGATATCTGTTGGGAGGATGTGAATAATGTTAAATGTATTCAGGAGGACGAATTAGCATGCAATGAATTTGAGAGGCTCTTCAATAAGAAGTATTTGTCGAAAAGGTACTATGATGAAAGATCTAAGGAGTTTTATGAGTTGTAGATGGGTTCCATGACAGATGATGAGTATACTAGAAATTTCTTGGAGCTATTGAGATATGTGCCTTACCTCAAGGAGGAGAAGGCCATGTTTTAGAGATCCATCAATGGACTGCCAGTAGCATGCAAAGACTGGATTGATTTTGATGAACGTGGATTGTTGGAGGAGGCCATATGAAAGCTAAAACATTGTTACGAGTAGTCAAAGTGAAAAATTGATGCTAAGCGTGACTTCAAAGGAAATGAGAAAGTTAAAGGAAAATGGCCACCAAAGTGAGGAAGACCTCAAGATGCAGGTGAGAAAGAAAATGTAGTCCCTTACAAGAAGTTCAATACAGTTGAGAAGGGACATGGAGAGCAACAGATTAGAGGCGATGGTAAAGCATCGTGACAGTGTTGGATATATGGCAAGGATCATCGTAAAAGGGATTATCTGCAGTATCAAGGTGGAATACCCAAGATATATAGTGCTCAGTAGGCATGGGGGCTTCAGTCAATAAACCTATGATATAACACATGTGTTCGCGAAATAGTGAAAAATACCCTTAATTTGACTACGTATTGGAAAATAACTCTAAAAATAACTATATTTAATCCCCTACTAATATGAACCCAATACACCTTCCCAATTTAAAAAACCCCTCCTTTCACTAGATATTGTACATATCCATTTTTTCATTAACATTTTGTATACCGCTTTCTATTTTTTCATTAACTTTGATCTCCTTTTTTATACACAACATATAAAAACCCTTTACCCCCTATTATAGTCTCAATATATTATGTCATTTTTTCGTCAATATATATCCCCCAATATGAATGCACACGGTATGGTATTGTTCCCCCAGTGAATCCCCATGTCAGGAGGAGCATACAGTTGGGGATGTTGGCCATAGCATTCCTCAAATTTATGCAGTTGTGGACAGTAGGCAGGTAGATCATTAAACATCAATCATTGAAATGAATGGTAAGCTTTGTGATCAAGCTATTTCTATTTTCATTGATCCTGGATCTAATTATAGTTATAATATTCATGAGCTCGTGGATAAGTGTGGTTTGAGAAAATAAGTGCATGGAGAATCTTGGTTGGTATAGTTGGCTATAGGTACAAATACGAGAGTTCACCATTGGGTAAGAGCTTGTGCATTTGAGTTAAATGGTATGCCTATAGTAGCACCTTTGAATGTACTTCCATTGGGATCATATAGCATTCTTTTGGGTATGGATTGTATGTACCTTCACAGGACAAAAGTGGATTTCTTCAACAAAGCCATTGAATGCATGGATGATATTGGGGAAAAGAGATTTTTGTAGGGAAAGAATAATACTACCTCAGTGAGGATGGTTACCACTATGCCGGCTAAGTGTAAGTATAGAAAAGCTTGTGTGATGTTTCAAGTGCATATATCTAGTGCACTGGTAGAAAATGAGAAATTTGTGACTAGGTGACTAAAAACGTTAGTCACCACAACTTTTCCATGTGAAATACTACCAAAAATGAGCAATCTTAAGTGACCGAACTAAAAACGACTAACATAAATCACTAATTTAGCCACGGGTTAAAATATGTGACTAGCTAAAAAGTAATACAACTAAAAATGACTACCATTTAGTTAAAGAACAAAGATTCAACTACCTAACAAGTACTACAATAATATGAATCAATATTTTATGTTAGTCATCTTAATTGTGTCAAGCAATCTAAACATACAAGTGATAGGGGATTGAAAGGTTGTTAAAGATTGGTTGAAAGTTTATCCTTCCTTAAACACTTATTCATCCTCACATGGTGTATAGGTGAGCCAAATTTGCATTATTTATCTCTAATAATTTGTAATTTTAAAAATATATTTTTTAATAAAAAAAATTATTTTATGTATTTTTTAAAAATCTATTCATTGAATCTAATTGGATCTAGTTCCAATTTGAAATTAATTTGAAGAGGAATTTTAATTTTGAAGACTATAATATCAATAAACACTACTTTAATTTCATATTAACCGACCTAGATCCATCTTAACCCCAGATCTATCAAACGTCGATAGGGATCCAATCCCTCGAGGTCCAAACTTTTTTTTCTAGTAAAAAACTTGAGGAAGTGTTTTCCCCTCGAGAGATTGGATCCCTCTTGACACTTGATAGTTATAGGGTTAATATGGATCTAGGTTTGTTATATAATACTATATAATATATATATTTTTATTTGTGTCTCTTTGTTATTCCCTCTCTCTATCTCACCCCCCAAACATACACACACTCTCTCTCCCTCTCTATATATATCCTTCTCTATATTCCCTCCCACTCTCATCTCTCCCCCTCACTCTCTCTTCATGAGTCCCTTGTCACCCCCTCTCTCTATCTTTCTCCCTCTATGTTTTTCCTTTCCCCCCCCCTCTATCTCTCTCTTCCATCCAACTCTAACACTATCTCCCCCCCTCCCTGTCCTTCTCCATCTCTATGTCACCATCTCTCTCCCTTCCCATTCTCTCCCTATCTCTATCCTCTCCTCCTCTCTCTCTCACTCTCTCTCCATATCTCCCTTCTCACTCCTCTCTCTCTCCACCTCTATCTCTCTATGTCTTTATTATTTCCTCCCTCTCTCTCCCACTCCAACTCCATCTCTCTATATCTCTCTCTCCCCTCTCTCTTCCTTCCTCTCGCTCCCTCTCTCCCACCTCACTCTCTCTCTCTACCCCCCATCACTCTCTCTTTCTCTCTCTCTCTACCCTCCAAAATTTTCACTATCTCCCTCCCTCTCTCCGCCCCCTCCCCAACTCTCTCTTAAATTTGATCACATTGTATTGTGTTTAAGAAATTATCTAAATTAAAAAACTTAATTGGTTGTAAAATATTAAACCTATATTTTGGATCAATCATGTTAAAGAAAATAAAATAATGAAAAACTTTAAAAAATCATGCACTATATTTAATCTATTATAATTAGTCAATTTGCTTGCTCTCATCCCTTGGATCCTTAGCTAAGATGGATCTATGCCAGTTCTTTATATATATATATATATATATATATATATATATATATATATATATATATAGAACCAACATAGATCCATCTTAGCTTAATTTTATTAAAACCTTAATTTAATTTCTATGGGAATATTTTTAGTAGTCATGAGGATAGAGGGTTTAGATATATCTCAAATTGTAACATTTTCCCTTTTAGATTCAATTAAAAAAATGTTGTAAAATTAAATTAAAATAAAATAATTTTATTATGAAATAAGTTATGGTTTTTTGGCATGTGGTATTGATCATCCATGGTATTGACCCATGGTATTGTAACAAAGCCGATTTATAAGTTAATATTCATGGTAAAGTGAGGGTGAATATCCATGGTTAACAATCTTGTCATATTGTTATAAAATATTTTGATTATGAAATAATTTATGTTTTTTGGGCTTGTGGTATTGATAATCCATGGTATTGTAACAAAGGGTATTTTTTACAAGTTAATAATATCTATCGTTGGAGTCTCTGATTCTCACATGTGACCTTCTTGACCTCAAACCTAAGAAAGGTCATTATACCTGGACCAACAATAGAGTTGGTAATGCCAACATTGCTGCCCGTTTAGACTGGTTCCTAGTTTAAAGTTCTCTGCTGGAGGGGAAGCATTTAATCTCTTCAAAAATAGTGCCCAAAATAACAACTGATCATAACCCCATCTCGCTGTTGATTGAGAAAGAGGAGGACTTGGGGCCTATTCCCTTTAGATTCAACCCTCTTTGGATATCGAGAGAGGGCTTTATGTACATAGTGGCTCACATTTGGTTGCAACCAGTTGAAGGATCCCCCAGCTTCGTGTGGGAACAAAAACTCAAATACACTAAGTCTGCATTAAAAGCCTGGGAAAAAAAAACCCCTTTCCACTCTAACGAGCCATAGACAAAAGACAGTTCAGGCTCTAGCTGAGATTCAGTTAGGCATGGAAGGATCTAAAATCACCAAAGCTCAGCTGCTCATCGAACAGAACGCCCAGTTCAACTCTTTTATTTCCTTTCGACAGGAAGAGGAATACTAGAGCCTTATGTCTCACAGCCTCTGGCTCCAAGCTGGAGACATAAACACAATTTTCTTTTATAGACAATGCAGAGCTCGTCTCTCTCAGAATCACTTTTCTGAAATATCTAAGAGGGAGGGGGAAGTCATCAAAGGACATCCTCTCATAAAACAGGCAACCACAACCCATTTTCAACATCTGTTCCAGGAGGAAGGTTCTTCAAATGAAGACCTGGCTACCGAATTTTTGTCAAACATCCCCTCTCTTTTCACTACAGATGTAAACGTTGGGTTAATGATGCCTTTTTATGAAAAAGAGATAGTTGAATTCATTTGGTCAATGCAACAGGATAAATAACCTGGGTCGGACGACTTCACCATCCATTTCTACAAATCTTGCTGGAATGTAATAAAACTTGATCTTCTTAGAATGGTAAAAGCCTTCCAAAAGAAAGCCAAAGTGGGAGGGTGCACCAACTCCTCATTCCTCACCCTAATCCCGAAAGAAGTTAACCCTGAGTCTTTTGATAGGTTCCGTCCAATCTCTCTCTGTAGTGCCTCCTACAGGATCCTTGCCAAACTCTTAGCCAATAGACTCAAGCCTCTGTTAGGGAACCTGATCTCCACTCTGCAAGGTTGTTTTGTCAAAGGAAGGCACCTCATAGACAATGTGATCCAAGTGCAAGAAGTCCTCCACTCTAGCCATACTCAAAAGGAAAAAGGCATGCTCATCAAGTTGGATATGTCAAATTCCTTTGACCCGGTTAAACTTTAATTTTCCTATAAAATCCTCCTCCCCTTCAGTTTTAGTGTTGAATTTGTCAACTTGATAAAAGCTTGCACACATAGACCTTGGATAGCCCCCATGGTCAATGGCAGACCTTCTGACTTCTTCCAAGCTTCTAGAGGGCTCCGCCAAGGATGCCCATTGTATCCCTTTCTTTATATCTTGTTGGCAGAATCCCTAAGCAGAAAGTTGACAGCGGAAATGGAAGTAGGCACCATTCCAGGTATCAAGGCAGCAAGAGGGGTGGATCATATAATCCATGCCCTATTTGCGGATGAATCTCTCCTATTGGGAGGGGCCTCGATCAAGATACCAAAGGATTTCAAAGAAATCCTTCAACACTCCTGTTTAATCGCAGGAGCCTTGATCAATAAAATAAAAAGTGTGGTTTATGGCTGGAATGTAGATCACCCAACTATTCTTCGAATTCCCTACACATTGGGATTCCCCGGGTATGACAAATGGGAAAAGATCAAATATCTAATCCTTCCCTTAACCTTGCGACCAAGACCTCCCTCCCTTTGGACTAAAGTTATTAACAAGATAAAAGCAAAAATAACATAATGGGGAGGCCAATGGCTAACAAAGGCAAGGAAGTTGGTTTTGATAAAAGCAGTCCTCTTTGCCCTTCCCATCTTCCAGTCTTCCCTCCTGCTAGCTCCTAAGTCTACCATGGAACAAATTTCCAAACTCCTTTGGGACTTCCTATGGAACGGGGGCAAGGGCAACTAGAGCAAGTTACATCTTGTAAGATGGTATATCCTTAATAGACCACTCTAGCAAGGTGGGTTACAAATATGGGATCCAGGCTTAGAAAATCTGGCTCTCGGTGGAAAAATCATATGGAAATTGTATGCAGACAAAAATCATCCTGTCAGCAAGATCCTCTAGAAGTAATATCTAAAGGGAGGCTCCATGAGAAACCTCACAACAACTTCTACTCCAACAGGAACAACAATATGGAATTTAGTCAAAAGAAGCATCGACCATATATAGCAGCATTTATACAGAATATTGAGCAATGGACAAAGAACAATACTGTGGGAGTATACCATTCAAGGGAATGCCCCATTGGCCACCCTAAACTCTTGTAACGATTTAAAGATATGGCTAGTGAACAAAGGCCTCCTCCAGCTTGCAGACATATGTTCTTTGGACAACAAAGGGAATTGGGTAGGATGGACTTTTCCAGGAGTTCCTGACCCTCTGGAATCACAAAAAAACTTTCTCTGTGCAACTCTCTCTAGCCTTGCCCCTATCCATCATTCAGAAATAGATAAATGGGTGTGGGGAAGAACCGAAATTTATATAGCAGCTCAAGGATTCTCCTCTCTACAAGTTACACATGCATCGTTGCTAACACCAAAGCTCCAGAAATATGTTTGGTCCCACTTTTGCCTTCCAAAGGTGAATTTCTTCACTTGATTACTCATGCATAAAAAGGCACTAACAAGAAAAAATCTGAACAAAAGAGGGTTCCACGGCCCCTTTAGATGTTGCCTATGCACTTCTACTATTGAAACCTCTGACCACTTACTGGTTGACTGTGTTTTCACATAATAAGTGTTGAAGATGGTCCTCCACAAACTTAGTTTACCCACCCCCTCCCAGATATCAGTCATTTCTCTCTACACCTTCTGGGCAGATCAAAACCCTGAGAAAGAAACTAAAAACACAAGCTGGAAAAACATTTGGCAAGCTATTCCAAAATGCCTTTGGTAGAAAGTGTTGTTGGCTCGAAGTGAGTGTGTTTTCAACAATAGGCTCCCGAATTTAGTGGAAGTGGCTGCTAAAGTAAAAGCCCTCTTGTTGGAAATAGTAGATAAATCAGTTTTTGCCTTTATCTTATCTGCAGAAGTCTCTACGTGGCTAGGACCCTACATGTCAGGAGAAAGGAAAGATTCAATCAGAAAACCAATGAAAGCTCCTACTTGGCGCCTGCGCCTCACTGAAGGTGACTTTCTTATGTGGTGGTAGGGGACCTCAAAAGCCACTATCTTCTTTGATGGAGCATCCAAGGGGAATCCAGGCACTGCAAGCATAGGAGGATTGATACTTTCCCCAGATAGATCGAATAAAACTAGCTTCAGTTGGGGCCTAGGCATAAGTTCGAACAATCAAGAAGAGAGTTACAACCTCTTAAAAGCTTGACAAATTGCGAAGGAGTTTGGTTATAAAATAATCCAAATATTCGGAGACTTGGAGCTTCCGATTAATCTCTTAAACTCCGAAGATTATTTTCGTAACCTAGCTTTAAACAAAACCTTGCAAAGAATTTGAAACACACGGAAATACTTCGACGCAGTTGACTCATACTATATTCTACGTGATTTAAACAAGCAAGTAAACTCGCTGGCAAATAAAGGCTGCTTGTTGTCTCAAGGAAAACTTAGCCTTAATGGGGGACCTTGCTTGATTCATCCTTTGCCTTAGACAATCTACATAAGGCAGATATGCACTCTCTGGCCCCAATATTCAGATTGATAGTGGTATTTGGAACTCTAAAAGTCACATTCAGGATTGCCAAGCAGCAAGGATATGGAATAGCAAGCAAAAGGAACAATAATAGATGGTAGAAGGAACAGCCGCAGAAGGAGCAACAGCCAGAAGGAACAACACTAGAAGGAACAACAAGCAGAAGGAACAGTAGTAGAAGGAACAACATCCGAAAGGAACAACAGGCTAAAGGAACAGCAACAGAAGGAACAACAAGAAGATGAAGGAACAACAGGAGAAGGAACAACAACCAGAATGAACAACAGCAGAAGGAACAACATCAGAAGGAACAACAAGCAGAAGGAATAATAGCAGAAGGAGCAACATCCGAAGGAACAGCAGCAGAAGGAACACCAAGAAGAACGAACAACAACAGAAGGAACAACAAACTTAAAGAACACCAAAATGAAAAACATAAGGATAAGGCCAGATAATTTTCTCTTCCAGAGACATTATGTAAGACAGAAAACAAGAATAGCCAAAGAATTCAATGAATTTTTGAATATAAGCACATGAGAAGGGACTATGTCCTCAACTCATTCTCATTGCTCAATTTTTAAAAGCTACTGTTGATTGTAATAGGAGCATGCTCCACTTTTGGCAATAAATACACTAACCGTTCTTTTTAAAAAAAATAATATCTATCGTAATGTGGTGGTGATAATCCACGGTTAAGAATCTTGTCATATTGTTATAAAATATTTTGGTTGTGAAATAAGTTATGGTTTTTGGACTTGAAGTATTGATAAGACATGGTATTGGCCCATGGTATTGTAACAAAGCCTATTCACAGGTTAATAACAAAATAAAAATATAACAAATTTAATTTTATTATTTTTATTAATTTAACTTTTTATTATCAATTGAGGTCATATTTAAATATTTACACTCATCCCAATATCATTTTTAACTTCTTATTCTTCTTTTTAATTTAGCGTCTTACAAAAAAATAACAAATTCTTATTAAAAATAAACCATTTAACCCAATTCCAATTTATTTATTTTATTTTATATTATAAATATTTCTTTTATTTTTTCCATTATAAATATCTCTTTTCCTTTTCATTTCCACTTTAGAGCTTGGTTCAAATAATATATTCACAGATTACAACATCACATTGTAGCATTGTAATTTTCATTGCATTTTTCTCTACCTTGTTGATATCTGTGTGGAAATTCCAGAAGAAGGAACATCGTCAACGTGATCTATGCATTTCATGGGATTCAAACCCCATATGGAGTTTGCATGGGAAACACCTTAGGAGAGCATCAACGATTAGATGGAGGAAGGCCAAGGACATGAACTATGCATTTCATGGGATTCGAACCCCAGATGGAGTTTGCATTGGAAACACCTTAGGAGAGCATCAACTATTAGATGGAGGAAGGGCAAGAATGTGATCTATGGATTTCATGGGATTCAAACACCAGATGGAGTTTTCATGGGAAACACCTTAGGAGAGCATCAACGATTATATAGAGGAAGGGAAAGGTCATTGGACATTGAGATTTTGGCTATTTGTACATGGGTATGAATTTGGACTCTAGAGAGTTCTTCCTTTTTACTAAAGATGATCTTTTTTCTTATGGGTAAATAATTTCGAGGTTTTATATGATCAAAGCATAAATTTCATCTAGAGTTGAGGGTTTAATGATTATGATAATGCAGATCATGATTGCGACCAATAATTCATCAAAAGACAATGCACAAGTAAGCATTTTGCATGTCCTTATTGTACAAAGGGTTTAATGATTATATTTTTACTAAAGATGATTTTTGTTCTTACAGGAAAAAAGTTTCGAGGTTTTTTATGATCAAAGTGTAAATTTCATCTAGAGTTGAGGGTTTAATGATTATGATAATGCAGATCTTGATTGCAACCAAGAATTCATCAAAAGACAATGCACAAGTAAGAATTTTGCACGTGCTTATTGTACAAAGGGTTTAATGATTATGATAATGCAGATATTGATTGCGGCCATTCATCAAAAGATGATGAACAAGTACGCATTTTTCATGTCCTTATTGTACAGATCAATTCGCTCCTCCCTAAATTTTCTAGGGTTAGAATGCATGAAATTTTATTTTTTCATTTCACCTTTTTTTAGTGGTTCATTGTTTGTTTAATGGACTCTACCATGCCTAAATTCAAAGGGCTTGAGTGACGCAAGCAAATTTTATGGTAGAATGCAAATACTAGACCTTCCTCAAACTTTGCTACATGAAATTAAAATTTCTTGTAATCATGAACATAAAATCTTTTATGTTTAATCCTTAGATTTTGATCTCAATGCCTACAGTTTTAAACCATGTTACTATAGTTTAAGTAGAATATACCTAGATACATTAAACCTTACAACTCTCCAAAGCTTAGGTTAATTTTAGCTAAAAAGAAGGATCATGAATGGATTTTGCAATTTAGACTCAATGCTTATAGACAATGATTAAAAATGGAAGAACCCAAATAGTCTAATAAATTTTACCCACCTATCAATTTCCAAGACCTTTTCTATTATTTTGAACCTAAACAGAGAGAGTAGTAGAAGAAGAGGAGTCTGGATGAGGTGGATGCTGACATGCTTGATACTTTTCAAAAGTTGGACATGCCTTTGACTAGAAGAAGAGATTGACAAACATTGTTGTAGATGTTGATTTTGACGGTGTTTTCCTTGCTACCATGAATAGGTAGACTATATAGGCAGTTGAGGTTATATTTTGTTTGTTATAAGAGGTGATTCGGGAGTATCTTGATCTAGTTAGGATGTAGCTTGGCAGGGTTGTTCCTCCTGCTGATAACTATTATGCTGCATTGTATTTTATTTTATTTAGTGATAAATCCTTCTATTAAATCCCCAAGAACACTTTATCACCCATGGAAATATCCACTTATTTCAGGATTAATGAGATGGAGACCACGCATTTTGAGAGGACCCTTATTGTTGTACATGAGAGGATTTTTGTGAGGTGAGAGGAGTTCTATGACATATATTGAAGGATGCATTGCACCATTTTATTACACCAATCATCTCCATGCCACAGTAGTGGATATCTATTGCACTGAGGGAGAAACGATAAAGTATTCCACTATAAAGAATTGGTATGGTAGATACGAGGAATACAGATGTGGGATTTACAATTTTATTATGAAAAGAGGTTTGTGCAATGGAGACAAATCAAGGATTTCATGGACCTGACTAGAGATTGGTTTGACAATCACTTGGAAATACTCAAGCATTGTTTTGAAAGGCGATGATGAAATTGGAGAGTTCTATTCTGTTGCCTTGAAAAATAACTATTAATATGAGGGACAAATATGATCCATATAGGGAAGAATTGTAGGAGTAGGATTGCTTCTAAAATTATATATATAGGAAAGTCAAGGAACTACTACAGAGGATTAGTGCAGGTGCAACCAAATTCTCATAATGCAAGGAATGTTTCATAGTGTGATTTGATGCTCATCGGTGACCAGGAAGCTGCAAATACTTATCGTTACATCCAGTTACAATTTGAGTTGCATTCTAAAGTCTCTAATTTCATTAATTGATAGTCCTTCTTGTGTCCTTGTCTCTCTTAATTTCATTGTGGTAGGATTGGAATGGGTTAAAAAATCAAGCATATCATTGAGTAAAATAGACACCCACATGTCACTACATGTCATTGCATACACTTTGTCTTTTATACAATTAGAAGTGAGCAATATGATTTGTGCGCAACTAAAAATCCTAGCAAGCATGATGAATGGAGTCTTAGCGTGGAAATCAAAACCAAGAACCATAAAATATCAATACATTTGTGATAGGGAGTAAAAAACACAATAAAAGATTCTATGCCAACATTGTCTATTTAGTGCAAGATACTACTAATATTTCATAATTTTCAGAGATGGTGGATGTCATGAAGATGCCCTCAAGAAAAGTTATTGACTTGAAGATAAGATGGTCAGTGAAACTATTTACTTTAAATAGGCTAAATTTAGGTAATTAAAACAAGTTTTAAAATAACTAGAAACACCACCCCCACATCATTTTATTTCTAGTTGTACAAGATAATATTGAATAAAATTATGAGAACTTCCATTTAAATTGACCGTACATAAAATAACAAACAAGGTTGATGCTTTTAAAAGCTATATCCATCATTAAATATAAGATATGACAAGGATGGCTCATAATTTTAAAGGCTATATCCATCACCAACTATAAGATAAGAGTTAATGAGATGAGAAAAAGTTTAAGATAATAGTTAATGAGATGAGAAAATTTTTATCCTGATATAACATGTAAACATCATATTACTTATAACTCATGCATATTGTATCTTATTATGCATATGTTAATTGTATAACTTCGATCTGGGTAATTTTTTAAATTTAAGTTGTCAAATATGTAGAAGTTACATTATTTTAGCTTAAATATGCACACAAATAAAATATCAAAAATATGGCAGGATAATGAGCAAGCATTTTCACACTGGTTTAAAATTTTCCCTTGGTTGGTGAAGAACCAATTCAATGCTATTTTTGGTGGAGTATTAAGTGATTAACTGAAGATTAAAAAAATGTTAGTCTCTCAAATGAGAGAAAAAGGATCTTTAGAATGTCATATAGAAGTTACATTTACATGTTTTAGATAGAAGTTACATTTTACATAGCTATATCTACTGTGACATAACTATAATATTCCAACTCCATTTTTTCACACTTTTCAACATTTTAAAGATTTGTGTATTTTAGTGTGATTATGCAATTAAATAGTTGATATTGTTTAAGACATATCCTATTTGCAACATTTTGAATTCTTAAGTGGGATCTTGGGTAGGATTTTGGTACTACCATATATCATCTTTTAAGTAGATGGTGTTTAATAATTCGACCAAGATACTTTAGGAGAAACCTTGAATTGTATGCTTGTTTCCATTATACATCTAATATTTGCAACCTTTTCCATGTGAGGAACCCAATATCCCATCTTGAACATTAAGAAAGTACCTAAAAATTTGGGAATATCAGTTATTATATTTCCAGAGGGGTATATATCTATAAAAGGCAACGACAACTATCATAAATGGATTTTTTTGGGTTTTATTTAATGAAATCCCACTACAATTTGCTACAAAAGTAAATCAATTGATGAATTTGAAGCTTGAAGGTAGTGCTAAATAGGTGTTGCAAGTTATCTCTATATCAATATCTATCTACATGATTCTAATGCCATGAGATGGTGTCTCAACAACAGTATTGTCCAGTGACAAGTGCTAGATGTAGGTAGCTTTCTCATGTCCTACAGGTAAATTGTATCATTATATTTCTAAGAAATCTTGGAATGTATTCAAAGTTTGTCTCAGATAAGGAAATATGTATGTACTCTTGAATTTATCTATGTTGTAGTAAGATCAAGAATAAAGTAAAGATGTCATTGCAAATAATTGGGATCAACCATGTAAGTTTGCTTTACTACATGAAGTTCTTGATTTGTTAGATCCCAACTAGTTAGGGTTGAATTTATTTTTGTTGTAATGAGATTAAGAATAAAGTTTTAATTTTAATCACTGAAATATACCATGTAAGATTTATTCTCTACATGAAATTGTTTATTTATTAGAGCCAAAATTATTAGGATTATGAAGAGCCCTCTTTCATGACAATATCTATGAATGCTCTACTCTTGGTCAAATAATCACATATTACAAAAAGGTGGAAAATAGATGAGATGAAGCTGAATGGTTTCTATTTTAAAATGTGTGGAGGTAGTATAAAGTCATTTTCAGTTGTGTTCAAATATTTTGGAGCACCTACTAAAGTGCTTCATTTTACTCCTAGTTAATTCCATTTCTACTATCCGAATGCTTCTAGAAGTCCTTCTCCAAAGTTATCTCTTAACTATCTTGGAGGGAAATTTATTACTTGATTGGAACCCATGGATTACAATTTCATTAGGAGCAAGGGATGAGAAAGCTTCACATTCTTCAATATATTCTGCAAGTTAAAATCATATCGAACGATTTCCTTTCTGTTTAATTATTATGACAATCCCTCAAGCATTTGTTATGATTTTGAGACATTTTTTAATGAATTTATTTTCTTCTGAAAGTTATGTTCTCAATCAAAGAAATTAAATAATAGGTGAAAATGATGCAATTGAAGGATTTTCTATTTTAGTGCCTAAGAATGCCTTGCTAATGTGAAGGGCATGGTATTTTCTTGACTCAAGATTAGTCGCATTTGACTTCCTAGCATTTCTTTTAATTTCATTTTTGTTGTGTTTATATTGCTATCCTTGAATTTGGTCATCTACTATGTGTGTAATAGGAAGTATTAACTACTAAGCACTATCAAAGGTGATATTGATGGATGACTAACCTTAAATGTCCCTACTTAACACTTTATTATTACATTATCATAAAAAGAAATTATTAATCAATATTGAAGGGAAGATGATTAGCGTGCAATGTTTCTTGGCTTGTCATATAATTACTGCATTTTGGCCCCCAATAATATATTTCAAACTACTTTTTGGTTGTTGCTTGTCGTGCTTCCCTTTGGCTCAGAAAAATATCGACGATAAATGTCCATTGCATTGGCATTGGACATCATCAAAGAGGAATTCACCAAAAGCAGTAGAGGGCATGGGAGCAATCGGTACAATGAGCGGATAATTGCTAGAGAAACAATGAGGCACCATATTTTCTTGTGTATTTAGATTCACTTGAAATTAACTAGTCACAACAAGTACCTTTGTTTTTCGAATATTTTCATGTATACAGAAATACTAAAAACACAATTTTAGACTAATTGTTCAAACTAATAATTATCTAATAGTCATAATTTATAATTAAATAGTATAATATGATTAATATTATAGGACACAACTATAGGGTCTGACTGTGAGGGGCATTGTGACAGTATACGTACACTTCTAATTATATTAGAAAATCATCTCTCAGAGTGCGATATCTATCCAGCGAAATGTACTCCTAGAGACCATTGTGGGATTGAAATGTTTTCTTTTAGTGGAAAAGTGCTGATATATTTTCTTAGGTATTAGTGTTATGCTTCCCTAAGGTTTTGGCACTAGTCACAGCTAGCACCTTCATTCAACCAAGTGAGGGACTCATCTTGGAAAGTTGAATCATTTTGTCTCTACAATCCAATATGATGTCGGATCAATCTGATGATCCTAAAAACATAGGTCATAATAGCAAGGAACTTTTATTGTGGGCAAAAGAATATCCAAATTTAAGGAACATGACTCTTTTAGAACAAGCAATAAGGATATTTTTACACTCACCTTTTTTTTTTCATTTGTTTTCACGAGTTATCTATTGCCGAATATTTTTAACATGTAACTTAGTTGGTATGATTGCGCCTAAGGTTTTGCTGAAGATTGAATACTAAGTTCCTTAGGTGTTATTTTCGATAGTGACATTTTATTTTCTTTGTTTATACAGGTCATCTAGCCTCATAGTGGCCACGATCGAATGTTTTTTTTTTTTTTCTAAGTAGAATTACTCTATTAAAATTAAAAGGGGGTTAAAATTACATCTAGACCGGAGTCAAAAACAACTGCCCTGAGTGAGCGGTAGAGAATATAAAAAACACTACCCACGTTAGAGAACTTAGCCAAGAACTAGTTGTCACATCCCATGCAGGGGAGCAAGTGTTGACCTTCTTACAGAGCTTACAGAAATTCACAAAAACTTGCATTATGTACCATAATTTGCAGATGTTGACCCTCTTATCAGCATGAACAAAAATTTGCCCACTACTATGGGCCGAAAGACAAGAAACAGAAGCAGCAGAGAACGACCTACACATCTGGAGGCTCTTCCACAATTCTGCACCAACCGAAATTAGGCAAATCCCTTGCACGAGCAGCAGCCGATTCAGAAGGACCAGGAGCAGCATCAGTTCCAGAAGGACCAGGAGCCGCTGGCGCCATCACCACATCCAAGGCATTGTGAGCAGGGGCCTCCGGAGCCTGCACAGAAAAAGGATTCGGCGCAGAGATGGAGGCAGGGCCCTCCTGATGAGAGCTAGACTCTCCAACCTCCTGGGCTTCCTCATGAAAGATTACCGAGATGTGAGCAGAAATCCTTGGACGATTCATAGAGCAATTGAAGGTGAAAATCGCAGAGCCGAATGAGGGAGAAGACGAGGAGCCTGGAGGATGGGGCTCAGGGTAATGGCTGGGCAAAAGAAAACGCCCTCTCCCACTGTGAGTGCGAGGGTAATGGTCGGCTATGAATTCGCTGGAGAGGGAGGGAGAACTAGAGCGCGGTCTGGAGGGCACAAACCTGGGAGTTCCCCTGCGGCTCCTCATTCTATGGCGAAGACGGGGCATAACAAAAACAATAGTGGCACTAAGAGAGCAAGACCGAACAACCACTGCGACAGAACATGGGCTATTCAAAGGATCATCTGAACGAGGGCCTGAGACCTCAAAAAGAAACCTAGGAAGAGACGGAAGCAGCTTCTCAGGATTGCCAGAGCATAACCATACCAACAAAGCAACAGACCATAACAGACCATGACCATGAACCGACCATGAACAAACCATTGTTGGCATTATGATTCAGGTGTTGTCCTTGATGGCAAACCCATTCAGGTGATAAATCAAGAAGGACGCAGGAAATATGTTCAGCAAGTGCGTCCCCGCAGATATACCATACAGAACCCGCGTCCAGGGACGTAGGCCAGCCGTTCAGGAGGTGCGTCCGCCCAGTGCACACATTTCAAGGCAGAGAAAAGCACGTGGGGGTTTCTTGTGTGGTATCTAGCCGACGGTTTTGTGTTTCTATGGTGTCGGCTCCTGGTTTTGTTCCATGTTTTGGGGAGAAGCTTGCCTATATAAAGCAAAGGAGTTCATTTGGATTAAGCATCATCTTGGTTGAATATCTTTTGGTGAGATCTAGTCCAGATCTATGAAGGCGAATCTTCTAATGGACTGTGATCTCTATGGCGCATGATCAGATCTGTGGATCTGAGTGTTTGGGTTGGTTCTGAAGTCCTCATATCTTTTATATCTGAAGGGACGCAGGTTCAGTGAAGGGAAAGTGCGCCGGGACGCAGTACAGTAAAGGCACAGGTGCGTCTCGGAGGCAAAGGACGCGGCGTGACTGTGTTATTGGGTGCGTCTCTGAAGCAAAAGACGCGGCGCGATAGTGTTTCTGGGTGCGCCGGTCGCAGCAAAGCATAGAGGAACAGTGCGTCGGCACGCAGAACAGTGGAAGGTAGACTGCGTCCAGTCGCAGGTCACAGAAAGAAAATATGCGTCCCTGTCTTAAGATGATCTGTTGACTGTATATTTCTGTTCATAAGGTGTTCTGGGTTATTTCTGTAATTACTGATCTGATATCTGTAGTGGACTGTATCTGTTGTATACTTGTTGATCATTTGATTCTTCATGAAAAGAAGTAGGGGGTTGTAGCTCCCTTCCAGGAGAGACTGGAAAACGAGAGAGAGTTGTAGCTCTCTGCAGGTTGCAGCCTGCGTGCTGGTAAAGGACTGCACCAGTACAAAATCATTGTAAAAAGAATTTCTTGAAAGAAGATAGAGACATATTGCAGCAGGTGGTTTTCTCCCGCATTGGGTTTCCACCTTACATCTTGTGTTCTTTGGTGTGACTGTCTATTTTCTTTATTCATGCTCATTATTTTATGGTACTGATATGCAAGAATAATTCAAAAGATCAAATAAGGAAGATTTGGTAAATTGCTTGATAATACTGATTCACCCCCCCTCTCAGTATTATTTCCAACAATTGGTATCAGAGCAGGTCCTTCAGAAAAGCTTGATCGCTTGAAGGTAGATCGTTCATCATGAGCAACTACGAGAGAGAAGCATCAATCAGGCCACCAGTTTTTGATGGGACAAACTTCAATTATTGGAAGGTAAGAGTTACTGCATATCTTCAATCTCTTGGTACTGAAGTTTGGGACATTGTAGAAACAGGCTATGCTTTTCCTTCAGCTACTCCTACAGATCCAGCTGAGAAAAAGAAGTATGAAACAAATGCAAAAGCAGTCAGTACTCTATTAGGAAGTATATCCCAAACAGAATTCATGAAGGTAATGCACTTCAAATCAGCAAAAGAAATATGGGACAAAATGATCACAAGCTATGAAGGAGATGAACAGGTAAAACAAGCCAAACTTCAAACTCTCAGAATTCAATATGAGACTCTCAAGATGTATAATGATGAAAGTGTGGCTAATTATTTTCTTCGGGTAGATGAGATTGTAAATTGTATGAAAAATTTGGGTGAAGAAGTAAAGGAGTCTCTAGTAGTTCAAAAGATTCTAAGATCATTATCCCCCAAGTTTGAATCCAAAGTATCTGCAATAGAAGAAAAAGAAAATCTCCGTGTTCTTACTATGTCTCAGCTACATGGAATTCTAACTGCTTATGAAATGAGAAAGGGAGGACCATCAGACAGAAGGGAGGCTGCTTTTAAAGCATCAGGCAAAGAAGATTACTATGAAGCAAGCCATGATCCAGAAGAAGAGGAAGAAGAATCAAATTTTGTCAGAAATCTTCAAAGAGGTTCTGGAAGGTTCAGAGGTAAGCTACCTTTCAAATGCTTTGCTTGTGGAAGAGTAGGTCATTATGCTGCAAAATGCTCTTATAAGGATAAAGGAAAGGAACCAGTTAGATGGAACAAGAAACAAAGCAAGAAAAGCTACTACACCCATGAAGATAGTGATGGCTTATCAAACAGTGATGAAGATGAACAAGGTAATAAATATAGGTTGTTAATGGCATTTGAAGATGATGATTATGAGGATGCTGTAGATGTGGATAACCTTTATGATGAAATTACTAGACTCAAGAGATGCATAGAAGAAAAGAACATGATTATTGATACTCTACAATTCCAAATTGATGAAAAGGAAAAACATCTTGAAAAATTATAAGGTGAAATTGTTGGTCTTAGAAAAGAAATTGAGAAAACAAAAACTATTAATCTCAAGTTTGTCAAAGGATCTGAAACTTTGGATGAGATTATCAGTGTGCAGCGGTCTCCTATAAATAAGACAGGTTTGGGCTATAATGGAGAAACTTCTCAAGCATCCACTTCAAAAAGTTATCTTGATGCAGCAAGAAGAAATGAGCAAGAGCATAAGGAAGATCATCAGGTAAAGCAGGGACAAATGTCAAGCAGAAACTATCAGGGGCAATCCAGCTTAAGGGTGAACAAAAGCCACAACCAGCCACAGGTAAAATCTTCTCAATTTGGTTCAAGAATAGATGAAAATAGAAATTACAATCAGTTGGCTGGTAGATCCAATAATCGCAGAAGCTTCTTCAATGGACAATGCTTTTCTTGCCATAACTTTGGTCACAAAGCAGCTCAATGTGTTGCGTATAAAACAATCATGACTAGGGAAGCTCAAAAACAAAGAAGTATGACAGGGATTACAAAAAGGACCTATAACAACTTTTCAGCTCTTGAAAATGAAGTTGAATGTTATATTTGCAATAATTTTGGACATAAAGACTTTGAATGCAGAAGCAGGTTTCCGGAAAGAAAGGTACAAGAGCAGAAAAAGGAACAAGCCTCAGGCGCCAAAACATGGAGAATAAAGGAACCTCAAACAGAAAGATGTGGGATAGCATTTTATGCAGAAGGACAAGAAAATCTATGGTACATTGACAGTGGATGTTCGAAGCATATGACAGGTGATAAAGAAAAACTTGAGTCTTATTCTAATTTAGAAAAGGGAAAGAAAGTCTCTTTTGGAAATGATACTCCTGCAACTATAAAAGGAAAAGGTATTGCTCCTTTAAAAGAAGATGTTAAGGCTGGAAATGTTTTGTTTGTTGATGGATTGAAGCATAATCTACTAAGTGTCAGCCAGATGTGTGATCAAAGAACCGAGGTTATATTCAGATCAAATGGATGCCTTGTTCGTGATCTTGATACAGGTAAAACAGTTCTCAAAGGAAAGAGAACTCCAAATAATCTATACATATTTGATGAAGGACAACAACAATGCTATCTAAGCAAGAATGAAGAGCACTGGTTATGGCATCGAAGGTTGGGACATCTAAGCTTCTCACAAATAAGGAAAGCTTGCAAATATCAGGCAGTTCGCGATCTTCCAGATATCAAAATTCCTGACAACACCATATGCAGATCATGTCAGTTTGGAAAACAAACCAGAACTAACTTTCCAGAGAAAGAAGGATCAGCCAGCATGCCTCTTGAGCTAGTACATACAGATGTATGTGGACCTTTCAGAAAAAGAACACCTAGAGGAGAGGAATACTTGATATTATTTATTGACGATTTCTCGAGGTTTGTTTGGTTAGGTCTTATGAAGCACAAAGATGAAGCATTCGAAAAATTCAAAACCTTCAAAGCCTTGGCTGAAAATGAATTAGGTCACAAAATTAAGTGCCTCAGATCTGACAGAGGTGGGGAATTTACTTCAAATGAATTTTTCGATTTCTGTGATGAACATGGGATAAGGAGAGAATTCTCTACAGCTAGAACGCCTCAGCAAAATGGAGTTGTTGAAAGAATGAACAGAACAATCCAACAAATGGCTCGTGCTATGCTTGATGAATCAGGAACCCCCGCAACCTTCTGGGGTGAGGCTGCACATACTGCGGTTATTATTCTCAACAAGACAAATGTCCGGGTGAACAGCACTCAAACCCCTCATGAGCTCTGGAGTGGTAAAACTCCTTCGGTAAAGCACTTCAAAATATTTGGGAGCAAATGCTATATCAAGAATACTGAGGAGCAGCTTGGCAAACTTGATCCTAGAGCAGATGAAGGCATTCTTCTTGGCTATTCTCCACATAGCAAAGCATACAAATGCTACAATAAAAGACTTGGTAGAATTGTTGACAGCATTGATGTAGTGGTTGATGAAAAGGGATATATTCCTAGGCAAATACATCGTGAAGACATCGAAGAAGATGAGAGCTACCCTCAAAGACAGAATGATGAAGAAGAAGAACCTCAAGAAGAATCTCAAGAAGAACCTCACGAAGAAGCAGAAGAACGGACAAGAATAGAAGAAAAGACTCCATCCAGATATGTTCAGAAGAACCATCCAGAATCTCAGATCATGGGACAAAAAGAAGCAGGTATACAAACTAGAAGAACAGTTGCAGAAGCTTCAAGCTATTTGGCATTACTTTCCTCCACCGAACCACAAAATGTGAAAGAGGCATGCAAAGATGAATTTTGGGTGAAAGCAATGGATGAAGAACTTGAGCAAATCGAAAAGAACAACACTTGGGAGCTGGTTCCTAGACCAAAAGATAAGAATGTTATTGGAACAAAATGGGTCTTCAAAAATAAATTGAATGAAAATGGAGAAGTAATTAGAAACAAAGCCAGACTCGTCTGTAAAGGGTATGCGCAGCAAGAAGGAATAGACTTTGAAGAAACTTTTGCTCCTGTTGCAAGACTTGAGGCCATCCGAATGTTCCTTGCTCTCTCAAGTTTTCAGAACTTCAAAGTATTTCAAATGGATGTGAAATCAGCCTTTTTGAATGGAGACCTGGAAGAAGAAGTATACATTGAACAGCCAGATGGGTTCATTCTTGGAAATGATCCAAATCTTGTATGCCGATTGAAAAAGGCTCTCTATGGTCTCAAACAAGCTCCAAGGGCTTGGTACTACCGGTTGGACAAATATCTTCATCAACAAGGTTTCTTAAAAGGTTCAGCAGATAGCAATCTGTATATAAAAGTTGAAAATGACAAATTGCAAATACTTGTTGTGTATGTAGATGACATTATTTTTGGCAGCAATGAAGAAGCTATGAGTCAAAGCTTTGCCTCAGTCATGCAGAAAGAATTTGAAATGTCCTTGCTAGGAGAACTGACATATTTCCTTGGTTTGCAAATCCAACAGAAGGAAGGAGGAATCTTTTTATCTCAAACCAAGTATCTCAAGCAGATTTTGAAGAAATATGGCATGGAAGATGCAAAACCAGTATGTACACCCATGGTCACAGGATGTAGTCTCAGTGCAAATGATGAATCTGCAGCAGTACATCAACCAACCTACAGATCTATGATTGGAAGTTTACTATATTTGACAGGTACCCGACCAGACATCATGCATGCAGTTGGAATAGTTGGAAGATTTCAGGCAAATCCGAAGGAGACTCATCTTCAAGCAGTGAAGAGAATTTTTAAATATCTTCAAGGGACTCAAAATTATGGCTTATGGTATCCTAGAGATACAGATCTTACTCTTCATGCCTATACAGATGCAGATTGGGCCGGAAGCGTGGATGACAGGAAAAGCACAAGTGGTGGTGCGTTCTTTATGGGTCCCAGACTGGTCTCTTGGTTCAGCAAGAAACAGAGTTCAATTGCCTTGTCTACAGCTGAAGCAGAATATGTTGCTGCTGCATCTTGTTGCACCCAACTCCTTTGGATGATGCAGAATTTGCAGGATTATCAAATCACTTGTACTCCTCCAATCCCTATCTTATGTGACAACACAAGTGCAATCAGCATCTCAAAGAATCCGGTTATGCATTCAAAAACCAAGCACATACCAATCAAGTACCATTTTCTCTGGGAACAAGTACTTGAACAGAAGGTCAAGTTGGAGTATGTTCCTTCTAAGGAACAAGTTGCTGATATTTTCACCAAACCGTTGCCCAGGGACACTTTTGAATACCTCAGGCAAAAGCTGGGGGTTGTTGATGCATCATCTTACTGTTGATCATCTTCCTATTGGTGGTATAGGCTCAGGGGGAGCACATAATGCATTGTTGGCATTATGGAGAAGGAGATCTTGGAAATAGCTGCAATATGTCTCTATCTCCTTCATGATGGATTTCTGGTTACAGATCTGGAGATGCATGAGCATAGGGGGAGCATACCCTTTGCCCTTGATGTCAAAGGGGGAGAATGAAGCTGAAGATTATGTGGTTGCCATCAAGTCCAAAGGGGGAGATTGTTGGCATTATGATTCAGGTGTTGTCCTTGATGGCAAACCCATTCAGGTGATAAATCAAGAAGGACGCAGGAAATATGTTCAGCAAGTGCGTCCCCGCAGATATACCATACAGAACCCGCGTCCAGGGATGCAGGCCAGCCGTTCAGGAGGTGCGTCCGCCCAGTGCACACATTTCAAGGCAGAGAAAAGCACGCGGGGGTTTCTTCTATGGTATCTAGCCGACGGTTTTGTGTTTCTATGGTGTCGGCTCGTGGTTTTGTTCCATGTTTTGGGGAGAAGCTTGCCTATATAAAGCAAAGGAGTTCATTTGGATTAAGCATCATCTTGGTTGAATATCTTTTGGTGAGATCTAGTCCAGATCTATGAAGGCGAATCTTCTAATGGACTGTGATCTCTATGGCGCATGATCAGATCTGTGGATCTGAGTGTTTGGGTTGGTTCTGAAGTCCTCATATCTTTTATATCTGAAGGGACGCAGGTTCAGTGAAGGGAAAGTGCGCCGGGACGCAGTACAGTAAAGGCACAGGTGCGTCTCGGAGGCAAAGGACGCGGCGTGACTGTGTTATTGGGTGCGTCTCTGAAGCAAAAGACGCGGCGCGATAGTGTTTCTGGGTGCGCCGGTCGTAGCAAAGCATAGAGGAACAGTGCGTCGGCACGCAGAACAGTGGAAGGTAGACTGCGTCCAGTCGCAGGTCACAGAAAGAAAATATGCGTCCCTGTCTTAAGATGATCTGTTGACTGTATATTTCTGTTCATAAGGTGTTCTGGGTTATTTCTGTAATTACTGATCTGATATCTGTAGTGGACTGTATCTGTTGTATACTTGTTGATCATTTGATTCTTCATGAAAAGAAGTAGGGGGTTGTAGCTCCCTTCCAGGAGAGACTGGAAAACGAGAGAGAGTTGTAGCTCTCTGCAGGTTGCAGCCTGCGTGCTGGTAAAGGACTGCACCAGTACAAAATCATTGTAAAAAGAATTTCTTGAAAGAAGATAGAGACATATTGCAGCAGGTGGTTTTCTCCCGCATTGGGTTTCCACCTTACATCTTGTGTTCTTTGGTGTGACTGTCTATTTTCTTTATTCATGCTCATTATTTTATGGTACTGATATGCAAGAATAATTCAAAAGATCAAATAAGGAAGATTTGGTAAATTGCTTGATAATACTGATTCACCCCCCCTCTCAGTATTATTTCCAACAACCATGAACAGAGGCTCCAAAGTAATCCCATGACTAAGCCTATATTTATCACCCTCAATCTTGCCTCGAATTGCACCCGCCATTACTCTGGCATTGAAGAGAGCCGAGGACCAGGGCAATTCAGAGCGTGCAGAGGCGAAAAACAAATCGGAGGACAGGCTGGGCAGATCAGAGCCGCTTGAAGTGAAGCAAGTGAACCTTACGATCCCCATATGCCGAGGATCATCCTTCATCAGGCATTTAACACTGCGGTACAGGGCAGGCAGGTGTCGACCTACCTCACCCCACCCTTGTCCCATCACATTAACGATCTGGCAAGACACCCGCATCTGGGGGAGCTGCATCCTTTTGGACCAGAATTTTGCATTCCTGTTCTTGTTCATGATCCTGGATTATGTCTAGAGCACCAGTGAGGAGAGAATGCCCATTTTCCACTCCCAGGTTGGCCAGAAGATTGACGACCTTGTTTCCTTCCCTCTTAACATGATTGAATATGATTTCTCGGTTGGTGATGAGCGTTTTTTCTATAGCATCCAGTCTGGCTTCAAGTCTCCAACTGTTGGCGATTTTATGCACATGAGCTCCATTGAGCAGCTGGTTGGCCAAGTTGATGAGGATTAGGGAGTCACCTTCTATCTCTAGAGGATGGAAACCATGTTGCTGGGCAAGGAGTAATCCTTGCCAGAGACCCTCTAGCTCAGCTGAGTTATTCATGTCCCATCCAATGTTGCCGAAGTAAATCAGGAGAGGAGAGCCCTTATGATCTCTGAAAATGCCACCAAATCCCACTTTGCCGGGGTTGCCCTTAGAAGCACCATCAAAGTTGAGTTTGAAACTGTGCCTTGGAGGGGGGGACTAGAAGTGCTTTCTGATGTTTATGCTTTTTGAAGGTCTGAAAGTGGGAGTTCCTTGAGGGAGTTGTATGTTCCAATTTTCCCAAATGGCTACCTCATTTTCCAGCATGGGAAAGTCATCCGGAAGCCAAGATTGAAGCGCCAAGGTTTCTTTCAGATTGAGACAAAAGTTGCCCCAAATGATTTCTAAAGGAGTGCTTTGGTCTTTGAAAATATGCTTGTTCCGTTCTTTCCATATTGTCCATAAGAGAAGGCCAGGTATGATTCTCCATAAATGGTTGAGAAGTGCGCTTTTATAAGGGCTTTGGTGCCAAAGGCGAATGGAGTTGATGATATCCTCGGACACTCGGCATTTTCTTTGGCAACGGAAGCTGGCCTTCTCCCACAGTTGGTTGGCCAAAGAGCATGAGTCCAGGAGATGTTGAAGCATTTCCTCCTGAGAATGACAATTGGGACAAATGGAGGGCCCATGAATGTTTCTCTTCCTTAAATTGTCCCAAGTTAGGATTTTTCGGTGCCCAGTGAGCCAGAGAAATAAGGAAACTTTGGGCCAAATACCCGGAGCCCATATTCTTCCCCAGATAGGATCCAGAGGCGTTGAATCTTTGCATCTAATTTTGTAGGCCTCTTTGGTAGTGAAGGAGCCTCTAGGGGTATATCCCCATCTCAAGATATCTTTGCCTTCAGTGTATCTAATTCGATGTTTTTGGAGCTCACTTTCCAAGATCTCTTTTGTCTGGTTATCAGCATTTCTGATAAGCCTGTCGGTCTGCTTCCATTGTCTGTACCCTTGGTCTGTCTCCGGAGTCCACTGTTGCTGAACGGATTCCTTTTGTTGCTCCTCCCATTCTTGGCAAGGCGTCGGGCTGAGGATGCTGTTGAGCTTTGGGAGTTGATTCCAGGCATCCGTCCAGAATCGGGCAGTGCTGCCGTTTCTAATTTCCCAAAAACTGTGTTGTTGGATCAGCAAGAAATGTTGTCTAGCCGCATTCCAAATTAGCGATCCTTTTTTAGAAGGAGTGAATCTAATAAGCTCCTCCGCTGGTCTGTGATTGGCATATTTGGCTGTCCATATGGCTGCCCAAGGCTTATTGGGCGCAGAAAGCCATTGCCACCAAATTTTTGCGCCCATGATTTCGTTACTATGATTAGGATCTCTCAAACCTATGCCCCCTTTTTCCTTTGGCTTGCATGTTGTAGTCCATTTGACTAGGGCCCATTTACGATTTGTGCCATGTGCACCCCAGAGAAAATTGCGCTGAAGATCTCTGATTCTTTTAAGGACCCATTTAGGCGCTGCTAGGATTGAGAAGAGATAGAGAGGCATTGCCTAAAGCACAGCTTTGATTAGCACTAATCTACTAGCTATGTTCAGAGTTCTGTGAGTCCACAATGTGAGACGAGATTCAAGTTTTTCAAGGAGCATGCGCCAGGAGGCGTGCTTGATTGCGGAGTCTATAAGGGGGGCTCCCAGGTAATTGGAGGGCAGGGAGGCTATGGAGAAGCCTAGAATGTGTGCAATAGCCTGTTGAGTCATTGGAGGGGTGTGAAAAAAGAAAATCTGCGATTTGGCTTTATTTATACTTGTTCCTGAAGCGTCAGAGAAATCATTCAGGAGGGATTTGAAGATGGAGGCTTCCTGAACAGAAGGGTACCCGAAAAGCATGTTATCATCTATGAATTGTTGATGAGTGGTGGCTGGAGAATTGTGAATGGAGATTCCTTTGAGATGTTGGGTGAGAAGGGCTTGCTTGATATGACGACCCAACCCTTCAGCCATAAGAACGAAGAGGAAAGGGGATAGGGGATCTCCTTTCCTGATGCCTCTGGAAGGACTGAAAGGTTGAGAGGGAATGCCATTTATAAGGATTGAAAAGAAGGTTGAGGAAATTAAACTCTGAATCCAGCGAACCCACATTGGTGAGAAACCAAAGGCAATTAACATTTTTTGAATGTAAGTCCAACTTAACTTATCAAAAGCTTTGGAAAGGTCAATCTTGAGAATCATACCTGCCTATTTGGAGTTCTTGAGGGAGTGTATGATTTCATGAGTGAGGATTATGCCATCCAAGATTTGTCATCCTTCAACGTATCCAGATTGTTCAGGCGATATGAGCAGGGGCAGGAGCGGCTTCAACCTGTTGGCAATGACTTTAGATATTACCTTGTATATAACATTGCAAAGAGCGATTGGGCGGAATTTGTCCGGAGTGTGGGTACTTTCTTCTTTGGGAATGAGGGCGATAAAAGTTGAATTTAGAGAGGGCAACAGCCAATGTAGAGTGCGCGATTCCTCCACCACTTGCCACACTTCCTCTTTTATAAGATCCCAGAAAGAGTGGAAGAAAGTAGTAGTGAAGCCATCCGGACCAGGAGCTTTGCCCTCCTTAAGCTGATTCATGGCCATATCCACCTCCTGAGGCATTACAGGTCGAAGAAGGAGTTGGTTGTGTTCTTCTGTGATAATTTTTGGCACATTTTGAGTAATCTTTTCTATAGCAGGCCGTCTATCAATCTGGGGTTCTTGTAGGACCTCCCGGAAGTGACTGATGAGTTCCTGTTCAATCTCTGCATGGTTTTCCACTCTTTCCCCTCCTTGCTTTTGTATAAAAGAGATGGTATTGTGCATTCTTCTTTGAATAGTAGTTCTGTGGAAGAATTTAGTGTTCCTTTCGCCTTCTTTCAGCCATCTAATCCTAGATTTCTACTTCCAGAGAATTTCTTCCTACTTTCTCCTCTCCTCCAATTGATTGTGAATGTGCCTTTCCAATTCCAAAGTCCCATCCTTGTATCCCTCTATAATTATCTGTTGCTAGAGATCTCTCATTTCTTTGTTTAGATCTTGCTGAGCCTGAAAAAAGTTGCCAAAAGTCTCTTGATTCCAGCATTTGATATGGGCTTTTAGGTATTTGAGTTTCTGTTGAAACTGGAACATTTTTTATCCTTCTGGCACTGGGAAGTTGTTCCAAGCAGATCTGATGAGGTCGTTGAAGGCGGGGTGGGAGAGCCAAAATGCTTCGAATCTGAATGGACGTCTGGTTGGGTTGCCTGGCCGCTGCCATTGGAGAGAGATAGGCCAGTGGTCGGAGCCAGAATATGGAAGTATAGATGCTGAGAGGTCGCCGCCAAGATGCACTGCATTATCAGAGACGAGGAATCTATCAAGTTTTGAAGCAATTTGTTGCCGCCCAGCCCTACGATTGCTCCAAGTGTGCATTCCATTGGAGGTTTGCATATCTATTAGCAAGTTGTTTTGGATAAAATCTTTGAAGTGGTCATTTTCCTGTTCCAGCTTGGCTCGACCTCCCTTCTTTTCCTCTAACTTGGTGATCATATTGAAGTCTCCTCCAATGATCCATAGAGGATGGACTCTATTGAAATTAAGTGCTTCTATTGTGTCTAGAAGAGTGATTTTGTTGGCTGCTTCCTGTGGAAAGTAAACATTAGTGAGATGACCATGAATGTTGGTGCCGATTATATGAAACGTTGCCTGTATAATGTGATGGGAGGCATGGAAGTCTGAAAGCATTATTGCTTGCGTGTTCTAGGCAATTGCTAATCCTCCTGAAGCACCTGAAGCATCCACTGCAACCGAGTGACAACCTGGCCATGCTTTTGAGAGGATGTTTCCCAGAGTGTTACTATTACATTTTGTTTCCTGCAAAAAGAATATCTGGGGCTGTTCCTGCTTTATCATATTTTTTATCATTCTGAGTTTCCCGGGGCTATTGAGCCCTCTTAGATTCCATGAAGTGAGCTTCATGATTCACTATTAGTAGTGGGCTTGTAATACTTTGTCAATTTAGCATATCTTCCTGAGTCAACCAGGATTTTCCCTATGGAAATAGTTCGCTGGAGATCTGTCTTTCTTCCGAGTTTTTTGAAGTCTTTAGGAAGGAAGCATCCATCCCAATGACTTCCCAGTTGTATTCCCAGTTGTTGTTGCTGATAGGCCTTGGATATGATAACTTCCAGAGTACTGAGTTGATGCGCTTGGATCTTATCATATTCCTTCTTTCTGCAGACTTGTTCTAGCTCAAAAATGTCTAAACCTCCCAAATCTATACTTTCCGGTTCTTCATCCATGTGTTGCGCTTGACTGCTTTCCGCTGGGGTGAGCGCTAGGAGCATAGATTGGCTGGGGGGATCATCAACATCCATTTCCTTGGATTTCCAATCAGGGTTTTGTGGATTTACCTTAGGAGTCCCAATGAAGACTTTTGGAGGCAGGGGAAAGGGAGAGGAGGCAGAAAGGGGGAGCGGGGGGGGTGGGATGATCAGCTGTGGGGTTGGCGCAGAGTTCTGGGGTGGGTCTTCCGAAGTTTTTGCAAGAACCTCGAAGCTGTTGCTCGTGGAGGGGATGGAAGCGGCGTCCTGCTGGGTTTTTTCCTAGAGGAAGGTTTTTTATGTGTCCTTTTATGGTTTGTAACCTTAGTGAAGCCCTCATGGTCTACCTTGCCTGAGGGTTCAGAGGCTTGAGGTTTAGCATTTAAAGGGCAATCCCTAAACAAGTGCCCAAGAGCATGACACTTGCGACAGCAAAAGGGAACATGTTCAAAATCTAAGGGTTGAATCCATTCATGGTCATCATGGAAGAGACTTACTGTATCTGGAAGGGCTTTGTCCAGGCGCATGAAGACACAAATGCGGGCGTAGGATGTATATCTTCTCATCTTCATTTCTTCCGCAATTTTTACGAATTCTCCTAGCCCCTTACCTATGTCTCTGAGTGATTCTTCATCCCAGTATTCCGATGTGAGCGAGTACAACCTGATCCAGACTGGCACTCAACTGAGATCCTCCTTGTCAGGGTTGAATCTCTCTCTCCATGCTCTTAAATATAGCCCCGCAAAGTTGAAGAAGTAGGGACCTTCATCCATGACCCTATTCCGATCGTCGATGCAAATAAAAATAACTGTGAAAAACCCTTTTGGTCCTAGCTACAGGGTAACCTGTCCCTTGGGTTTCCATTTGGCTAAGATCCATCCTTGCAGGGCTTTTTCTGTCGGCCAAAATCCAATAAATTTTCCAATGAGTGCATGGTCCTTCATGTATTAGATCCGACCATTGATTCTGTGGCTGGGTAGTTCTATCTTGGGTCTTTCAGCTGCTATGGGTCTGCATGTCGTAGAGGTAAACTTTGGCATTTCCTGTTGCTTGGACTTTTCTTCTTGTTCTTCATTGCTTCTGTCAGACTGCACAGTGGGATCATTTGTCGCATCCTACATCAGGGGGACCCATTTGTCCACGTCATCCTGTTCCAGTTCCGAAGGCCTGGTCGTATTCATCATTTGAGGATCGCTTTCAAATGAGGGGGAAGGCTTTGAAGCCCCCCCTGGGGGAAAGCCATTGCAGGTCAGGGAATAACAGTCGTCTGCTGTCCTGGGGAGGTAGTCAATCGTTAAGAGGAGTCAGGAAAAAGTCAGAGTGCGCCGTTGCAAAGGCGAGCTAGAACCCTAGGTTGCAGAGCTGTCGAAAAGCCTCTAGCTTTCAAAACCCGATTCCTGGCCACTATCGAATGTCAAGGTATATGTTGTATAAATATTTTATAGTCTACTTTATTTTATATTCAAGTATTCATCGTCTTTCATGTCTTATACTATGGATTGTATCTTCCTTCACTTTCAAGAGGAACTCAATATTGATGGTAAGAAGCAGCAATTGAAGAAAGAGGAGAAAAATAACACTGGAGCGACAAATGCAAAATGAGAGAGAGAAGAGAATATGTGTAGTGATACCCTTAGAGCCAATATCTTGCAAAAGACACACTTATAGAGACTAATGGTCAAGCCTTCAGAGTTGGTGAATTCACCTGCAATGGTTTGACAACACAACGATAATGTTTTGAAATGATGAAACAATATTTCATGTGTAAATTGTAGTCCAACCGATATTAAGTTGGAAACTCATATTTTAATACTTGATATTTTATATAATAAAATTTATATGGTTGAAATTATTTTTATTTGCACTTGATATTATTTAGTCTTGTAATTAACATATCTAACTTCGCGTTATCATATTAGATAAACATCCACATTATATGGCATTATTTTTAAATTTAGTCGCAAAATCATACTAATTAATTTATGTTGATTAATAATGAACACATAAAATCAATCTAAAACTAATAAATTAGTAGTTTATATTAACTAATGATGAGCACGAATAAAATGAATGTATGACTAAATTAGTTGTTTGTAATGATTATGAATGAAATTAAATAAAATGAATAGAAACTACTAAATCTGTCATTTATATAATGAATATGAAAATACTAAAAAAATATAATTGGCTATTGCAAATGATAAGTCTTTTATTAGAATGATGACTAAATTTTGCATATACACGACTATTAGTAGCTAATTTACAGTATCTTATAACACAATTAAAATTTAGTCATATTTCTTTGGTCATTAATTGGTTTCAAATTATTACTAAAATTTGTATATATATGACTATTAGTAACTAATTTACAGTATCTTATAACGCAACCAACATTTTGGTCATATTTCTTTGGTCATTAATTGGTTTTCTTCAAGATTCATATAGTAATATATTTTGTTGTATATTTGGTCATGAATAGCGACAATTAATGACTAAACAAATGAAAAATTAATGACTAAATTAATGACTAAATATACTACTAGATGGTAAAATTGAGGAAACCAATTAATGACGAAGCTAAAAATGACTAAAAGTTGGTCACATTATATGATACTGTAAATTAGCTACTATTGGTCACGAATTGAAAAATGGTCATTTATATGCAAATTTTAGTTGTTTGCTTAGTAACTAATTAGTCATTTTGTACTAGTGGTGACAAGGGTACAGATGTTGAGGATTCAGAAATATTCAAGAGATACCCTATATTGCAGCAATATCAGGATGTGTTTCCAGTAGAGATTCCAGAGTTACCCCCTCACAGGGAAGTAGATTTCTCTACTAAGTTGGTGTTAGGGGCAGCACCAGCATTGAAGGCACCTTATAGGATGAGTAACCCAAAGCTAGTAGAGTTGAAATTGTAGTCAAAAGAGGTGCTTGACAAGGGATACATTAGGCCAAGTGTATCACCTAGGGTTGAACCAGAAGAAAGATGGTACTCCCAGATTGTGCATTGACAGGAAGCTAAAGAACAAGTTAGTCAATAATCCATGCAGACACCTCTTCCCAAGGAGAAGGAGGGAAAAACGGAAAGAGAAGCCATGTTCCCTACTGATTCTGAAAATCAAGATGCAAAATTTATTGTTTTTAAAAGGAAAAAGAAGGACCCAAACACTACTAAAAAATCAGATCCTCGGGTTAATCCTCAGTTTAAGCCTCAGGTACTTACTATCCGAGATGAAACTCAAGAGGAAGCGGACACACAATAGTCATCCATGGTGATTTTTTTAGGGACTCATGTCACTCCTTCTACTCAAATAGAAGAAAATATGTAGTCACCTACTATAGAAACAACATTCCAATCTCCAGTATCATCCAGTTCCCAAATTTCAACTCAGCAGAGTATACTTTCAAGATACAGGGAGATAAAATTGAAGAATGAAGCTTGGAAGGCTTCCACCTACTCTAAATTTTGGAAGTAGACAACTAAAACCTAGCACATATTACTCTCTTCATTTGATTCAAATAAAGGACAATTCCAAATGGCCTTCATGAAACCTTTAGTACCATCTCCCAGGAGTGCTAAAGACTACAAAGGCTCCATTTTCTCAATTGATACCAAGAAGATACGTGAAATCGATCAAATCAATTCAAATAAGAAAATAGGGGAGATGATCTTCTCAAAAATTACCAGTTCAGCCATGACTACTTCAAAATTACAGTCATCTTTAAACAACATGCATTCTAAGCTAAAGATTGAGAAAATGTCATCATTTGCTAAGGACAATAGGATCAAATGTCTAGAAGATTTGATAGTAAAACTAAGACATGACCCTACTGATATAGAAGCAACATAAGAGCTCATAAAGAGAAAAGAGGTAGACATTCAGGCATTAAGGAAGAAATTGAAGATACCCTCAACAGAATATCCTCAAGCTAAAGAAGTTGCTAATATAGAAATGGAGAAGGAAAAATTGTTTGTCGTAGTGGTTGAGCAAAATGAACACATACAAAATATGGACCAGGGCATGGAAGCACTATTAAAAGAAAAAGAAGAGTGGGAAGCAACATGGAATCTATATCAGGCATAGGTATAGCAATAGAAACTTCAACAGAGGCAACATCTTTAGAGTCTACAGAAGAGCTTACCAGAGCTCTGGAAGAATTGTCATCAGTTCAAGTCGAGAAAGAGAAATTGTTAGCAACATTAACTCAGATGGAGGAGAATAAGATTAAAATTGATAATCCATATTTGAAAGAAATGCAGAAAAATTACAAGTTCATCTAGCAAATACAGAAAAATGAGGACCAATCCTTTGTCATTCAGATGTTGACAGAGGTAAGAGCAAAAATTGGCAAATATAAATGCCAATATAACAAATATGTGGCCTTCAATTCAGATCACCTTTGAGAAAGAGGAACTTGTGCATAGAGTCAAGATAACAATATAGAACACAAAGACAGATTTGGAGCAAATACAAGAAGGGTCACAAAATGTTATCAATATGTTGGATTCCTAGACCATGGAGCAACTAGAAGACCTGGACATTCCAGTCAAGACAGCAACAATCATGGAGGTTAACAAGGTCTTAACAAAAAATAATTTGATGATATAGTTGGAGAAAAAATATAAAGACCTTGAGTTATAGGTCAGGAGGTTAAACAGAAAATTCACACTACTGCAGGAAAAGGGTTTACCTATTCTGAGGAATTATAATGGAAAATTGATCCCATTAGAAAACTACCAAGAACAATTGTGCAATGTAGGTGTTGATGATTCCAAGTTTGTAAAGGATAATCTAGTTATTAGTGGAGAAGAATTCATACAAGGAATGCAGTTTGATTTGAATATTGAACATGAAATCCATCACCTTTTTGTTAATAAGCCAACTTTTGACACTTACATCGAAGTTCATGAAAGGTTCAGAAATATGGTTAACTTTTCCATCTAAAGTGAAGAAAGGTGGGACTGGTTGCTAGAGTTGATCGATTGAAGTGTAACTGAAGCACATAATTTTAGGCATCAGAGGAACACCATTTGCAGCAAAATAGCTAAGGTCGTCATGAGATTCTCACATAGCCTCAAAAACACAACAAATTTTAGCATATTTTCCCTATTTTTCTTCTTCTGTATTGTTTGGATACCTATACCAATAGGTTTCATATTTCATGATTGGCAAGAGAAAGTCCAAATATGCTCTGCTTTGAGTTCACAAAGATCCCATATTTCCTAGAGAACAAGAAGGTGTGTAAAGTGTTTCAATGTTGATGACCTTATTTCAATTTTGATGGATGATCCAACAGTTTAATCTGGATCATGCCATGTGTTCAATTTTATGCTATAGACTAGAGAAAGAAGTCTGTCCAAACAGCTGAATCTTGGCAGACAACTAGTTTAGGTAGAGAAGAAAAGGCTCCCAACAGCCTAATCTGGGACCTTGGAAGAGATAAGGGTAGAAGTAGATAGAGAAAGCAAAAGAAAAAGCCAAAGAAAAGAAAAGGCAAGTAAGGGTCTGCAAGTCCAAGTGCACCCTCCAAGAAGAAATAAAAATGCTAGGTAAGTAGCTGGGTAGGTAGTTGGGGTTGCAGAAAGGTTATCCCCATCATTGCAAGAACGGTGATGGTGGGCATCAAAGCAAAAGATTACAGCAGGAAGCATGACTAATTTCCCTCATTCCCCTCCAATTTCATTTCTAACATTCCCCCATCAGCCTAGATTCATGGAAAAGACTAAGGTTTCATGGTGGTTCTTAATCTTTAAGAAGCCACATTTCTTGTCTAAAGATCTTTTCATTTTGATCTACTCTTAAAACCAAGTTTGTTTCATATAAACTTAATGGTTTCTCCTCCACTTACCCCCTCCTCCATACTAACACTAACCCTACTATATAAATCCCTTATATCACCTTTTTCCCTAATATTACTAACACCAAGGTGTATAAATCCCAAAATCTTATAAATACCCCCCCCCTTGGCATTATAGCCAATAAAGTCTCGAGTCAGGAATCAAATGACACCAGGTCATGTTGATGAACCTATGCCAACTACCCCTTCCCCTTCATGAGCTAATTCCTCTATTTTTACCCCTTTTGCACATAAAAAACCCCTAAAGGGCTTAAATTCCACCTTTACCCGCTTCAAAGGGCAAAAAACATGAAAAAACCCACTTTCCGCCCTATAACCAAGGTTAAGCGCATGCAAATCGTTTTTTCGAAATACATTGGAAATTCGTTCAAAACATGTTTATATGCCTCCGCCCGCTTCCGTATACACTGCCCATGTCACCTCCCCGATGACCGTTGGATCAGGCCCTCCAGATCCGACGGCCCTGATCGCGTCGGAGTCCTTCCGACGTCCGACAGTTATGCGTACTATCCCCCTGTCATATCAGCCATCCGACCACCGTCCGATTAACCTCCGCAGATCTAACGGTCACCATGACGTCGGAGCTCATCCGCTGCCCGAAACTTATCTCCCGACGTCCGTATTTTGAGTACGTCACTCCGCTGCCACGCGCCCTCACCACAATGCGTCGGAGGTACAACTACAGATACCGCCCCCGTACAGGAAGCGGTGCGATACGAAACCACTGCCGGTTTCCGGTTTCCCCATCCCGCTTGCTCACGTCATCGCCGCGTCAGCAACCTGTCATCGCTCCGTCACCCAGGTACGCTGTCTCGTCACTCTCTTGCCCTGCCATTGGTCCACCTGTCCTGCCATCTCACTGCCCCTGTGGACCAACCAGACCCCGCCACGTCACCCGATGACGTCAGCATGACGTCATCCGACCTTGACCCCACCAATGACGTCATGCTGACGTCAGCACGGATTCGCGCCAAAAGCACCAAAAGGTCTATTTTAGCCAAAAATTCGTGTTTTTTACCATTTTTGTGCATTCGTCGTTGTTGTGTTCTACATGCAAAACTACGTCTAAACCTGCACCAGCCGCGGAAAAGTGTTTCCTGACCACCAGAACGTCCCATTTCTTCAGCGCCAACAAGCTCTGACCGGTCCAAATTTACAGGTATTCCTCATTTGAGCTCTGAAACTCCATTTTCACTGCATTTCACATGTCAATGAGTAACAGACCTTAAGGCTCCAATTTCACCGTTAAATACCATCAAGTTGACATTTAAATTGAACCAGAGCCATCACTAAGCTACTGTCAAGCCAATTGTAGGCAATTCGAAAGAAAACTGTCACTGGTTCGCGCAATCGTGAACCCGTCACCTACAGGAGACAAATACACCGCAAAAGAGTATCCTCTGAACATTTCCGCCACCCACCTAATCACACAGAGGCAGTATTTCAACTACTGCCTTCCTTACTTCCACCTTTCACTTGCAAAACCAACATTCTCTGCAAAGAAACCTTGTTGGTGTTACTCTGCATAGTAACACAGTCCTTGAGCAAGCAGAAATCCTAAAGAAGAGCCATGGACCCCCCTGTAGCTCCTATAGCCCTCAATGTGGCTCCCCTGAATGTCCCTAATAGAACATTGGACACCAGAGCATTAGCAGACTTGGACTACAAGATATCAGAGGAGATGTTGAGCAGAAGCAGGTTCCATTTGCAAATCCTAAATGAAATAAAGATCAAACATGAGAGGGGGACAGACATCCTGGGAATTTGGGATTCATTCCTCCCAATATTCAAGCTTCCTCAGGTTAATCAATTCCCTGAGCTTGTACACTTAGTTGCTGACCACTATGATGCATCCCAGAGGGCAGTGCTGGACTCTTCAGGCTCAATTCTGTTCCTCATTACCCCTGAAGCCATCAGGGAGATGTTGCAGTTCCAGACAGATCAAAAGTTGGTCCCTCTGTCATTAGCTGATTTAATAGTACAGGGAGCCAGAACCACAGAGGCCCAAATTACTAAGATCAACCAGCTGTTCATCAAGGCTGACACTCTACAAATTCCTCCTATCAACTGTGTTTACCTCAACCAATTGGGCCTAGACCTGGTTGACATGATCAGTCCCATCTGGGATATGATTCAATAGAACATGTGGATGAAACAGTTATACAAATGATGCTTATGTTTTCCCCAGGAAAGAAGCCAATCCACTATGATTATGCCACATACATATCAGATAAGATGCATGATCAATTGATGAATTTATCAAGAGAAAGGGTATTTAGATACACCTCGTACCTATATCATCTGCTCCTATACTTCCAGCATGATAAGTTCTCCTTCCCAAAGAAGAGAGTAGATGCACAGGGCAATCTGAGATCAGTAGTGTATTGGACATCCGTTTTTCACATAGTAAGCTGTTCTCCATACACCTACTGCGAATTTATTGATCTTTTCATCCATCCAGCCTTGACTCTACTGTTGGGTTCACCTCCTCCCAGATTGACAGATGAAATGCAAAGACTCCTGCATTTATCAAAAGCATACAGTATTGGGGATTGGTATTTCTACTACCAACACCACACCGTTATCAGACTATATGGGTGTGAGTTGCCCCCATTTAAACTACCTAAATTTGTGCCTATGAGGCTACTTGCCTTGGAATACTTCAGGCAGTTTGGTTATGTGGATATGCTCCACTTTTCAGGAAAAGGTAAGAAGGCACAGTTAAAAATCAGAAATCAACTTGGCCATTTACTTCTCAATGAGAGGGATGAAGGGTGGAGAGAGGCAGATAGAATACTTGGGTGCCTGGGTCTCAAATACAGCTTCATATGGAAACCCTATGACCCCAACAACTTCATTACAATGAGGAGGCTCAAATACAAATTATCTGCTTATGGTCATTATAGCCTTCCTCACTTAGAAAAATATGCCAACCAAAGCAAGTGGAGAAGAGGAACTTTAGAAGAAAATGTGACCCAAGAAGAGCTTAATCAAAGAGCTCTAAGAAACCTTAAGAAGATGGCTGACCTTGAGTTTTATTCACAGGTCCCTTCACTGCCAGCACACAAATTGGAGCAGCAGCGTCCTCTTCAACTGCCCAACATCAAGCTACAAGAACTGGTGAAAACATTCAGAAAAGGCAAAGGCAAAGAGATGGAGCAGGAACAGCAACAAAAACAACAGCAGCAAGCAGAAGGGCTGCAGCAAGGGCAGCAAGAAGAACCAGAACAGCAAGAGCAACAACATCAAGAAGAACAAAGGCAGGAGCAGTCTGCCCAGCAAAAGGAAACAGTGGAGACTCCTCAGACCACTGAAAAACGGGGCCTCGGTCCTCCAAACCCCTCAAAAGGAGGATACATTTGTCTTTAGAAAAAGAGACAGAGAGACTCCCCTGACATCCTCTGTAGACCAGGGAGAGAAAAGGCAGAGACTCAATGATTTTCCAGAGGAGGATATAGCAATAAGAGAGGCATTGGGCATGGGCCCACCCAGCAGAGAAACTTCAGCAAGTTCCTTCCAGCAGGAACAAGACAGGACCATGGGAGGGGAGGTCAGCTCCTCCAGCCAGCAGAAAGAGGGACAAGTAAGCATCAAGCAGCAGTTTATAGACATCAAGAGGAGGAGTGACCCTATCAAGGTACAATTGTACAATCACCTGCTAAACATGGCTCCTTCCAATCAGCAGAGACTTATGTCTGCTTTTGATGTAAGTGAAGGCAAATTGACAATGAGTCACTTTATGCCTACAGCACTCCGGCCACAATCCACTGCTGACTACCTTAGGACCAACCTAGAGGTACTTGCCAAAGACATACACCCTATGGACAAAATTGAGCTGCATAAGCAAACTGGAGAAATGGTGTATGCTTCATTGGCCGACAAGACTTTGGATAATTACAAACTAACCAGCAGTCTGAATGCCACAGCTTCCCAGCTAGAACTGGAGAGGGCCTCTTCTCAGGCCAAAGACAACAGGATAAGAGCCCTGGAGGAAATCATTGTAGAAATTGGGCACAATCCCAATGACATCAAAGGGATACAAGAGATCCTGAAACTTAGAGATGCTGACATGGCTGCACTAAGAAAGAAGATCAAAATTCCAGCCACTATCCATCCACAGACTGATGAGGTAGCAAAGCAAAGGTATGAGCAGGATTCTACTGACCTGCTAATTTCCATTTACAAAGAGCTTGTGAAGGCACAAGAAAAATTGGGGCAATATGAAGCTGACAAGCTCCACAAGCACCTCTACAAGCATCATCAAAACAAGCACAAGAAGGGCAGACATCTCAGCCCTCTCCTCAAGTCATCAATCTTGAGGAGACTGTTCCTACTACTGTGCCTCCACCTCAGCAGGCTGAACAAACAGCCACATCTACTTCAGCAGCACCCATCAGCACAGATCAGAGCCTAGATATGCAGAAGCTAAAGAATGAAATACAAATTTTGGAAGCCCAGATGACAGAGCTGAATGAAACTAAGGAAAAGCTGGCCAAGGTAAATGAAAGGCATGATAAGACAAAGAGAGAAGTGGGAGAAAAGGCCAAGGAAATCAAAGCTCTTAAAGACAGGATCAAGGAGCTTGAGAATGAGCTCAAGCTAGATAAAATCATAGCTGAGATCAGAGCAATGATATGGTCCAATATTGGTAAATCCATCAACAACCAATGGCCATACATCGAGACAATCCATGAGCAACTAGAGCTCATTCCAAAGGCACAGAGGGAAATCCGAACATCAAGGGCCTTATTAGGAAATATGCCTGAAGTTGCTACAAGAATGATCAATGTGCTTAACCACAAAACAAGTTCTCAGTTAGCCACCATTGGAATCACAAATAGAACTGAGACTATTCAAATGATCAAGAGGGTTCTTACTCTTAGAAGTCTAGTGCAGACATTGGACAGGAGAACCCAGGATATGCAGACAGAGGTAAATAAGTTCATGGAGAAGTTTCAGGTGTTGCAGAGTAGAGGACTCCCTAGCTTACTGAACAGCGGAGGGAAATTATTCACCCATGAACAGTATGCTAAAAGAGTAAATGTTTTTGCCTCAGCACAGGTCAATGAGAAGGCCAGCACTTCAGAAGACACAGGGCCTATTACAGGACAGATTTTCTATAGTAAGATAGAAAATCTACTTTTTATAATGAATGAAATTAATCACTTGTTTGATGTAGCCCCAACTTTTTTCAAATACACAGAAGCTGAAGAGACAATGGAGGCCATCCTCAAGCATCAGCTCCCTACACAGGAATGGTGGACAGATGCAATTCAGAGAATTTTGTAAACAGTAAGTCATTCACCAACTTCTGTTTTTTCTACAAATTTTGATGAAAAGAACAGTCAACAAAGTCAGCAGGCATCATAAAATCAAAGCTGAGCCAACTCAGCGGATGTAGCGGCCAACAAAGCAGAAAAGGGAACCACAGCTGGCAAACCCGAGAATGCACTGCGCAGCCAAAAGTAAATGCGTATCTCCAGAATTAATACAGAGTAATGCAACCGACTCAGTGACTCTTAAAAGTCAAAACAATCCTCTGACAGACATAAAGGGCATTTACGCTGCATTTAACATTGTAATAACTTCTTGCCTACTTTCTGAACACTACTGAAGATATTTTCTCTCTCTCAGATGACTCAATGCCTGAGATATTTTGTATACCTTTCTATAAAATCCCCTTCGCATGAGATAGCAAGGGTTGTTGTGAATTTCTCCTGAAGAGTCTCTTATGCTGTAATTGTTTTCTGAAAGTTAATAAAGGAAGCAATGGAATTTCGTGGATGCTTGATGTGTTGAAGATGTTCTGTTCCTGTTCATGACTGCTGGATCCCTGCGTATCTTACCATGCAATAAGTCTCTGTAACTTTCTCCATGTTTAGTTTGTTTTGTTATAAATCCATATACGCTATCTGATTTCCGATATTAAGCAACAGAGAAAAAGAATAACTCCCAGGATTTGCTCACTGAGCACCCTGAGTTCAGTCTGTGTTGTTTATAAATGTTTTCTTCAGGTGTAATCTATATAAAGTGTGATTCTTAAGCTGCTGCACTTTCAGAATACATCTTTCATATTGGCCACTGACACAGGAATTCATACTTTGCTCCTGTGCTCTGCGTTCATTTTCATTTCACCAACATAACAGAAAATTCTTAACAGATTTCTGCTGGTTGACACATATCATCACTCAAGTTTAAATTTGTCTGTTAAATACACAATAGGCCTTGCAGTTAGAACACTACTCAACATATAAGATCATCTCACAGCATCTAGACTCCATTGCCCAATGGAAACTCACCATCAAAGTATTACATCATAAGACCTGAAAGAGATCCTTCAACCAAAACATAAACAAAACCTGAGCATCATAGCTAGCCTAAAACACCATCATAACAGAGACAAATCATAAAGAGAGAGCCCTCTCTGGTTGCAGTTAGGCTAGGAACTGTAACCCAAAGATTGGTTAGTGGTTACCCCGGCCGTATTCCCTTGGGAGTCATAGGGAACAACCTGGGTGTTAACATAATTGGCGACTCCACTGGGGACTTCTTAGGATTTTTCAATTACTATCTGTTTTCCAAAGTTACCATCAAACCTGAAATCAGCCAAGAGGCCTTAGAACTGTTTTGCATCACATTAACAGCTTTAGGGAGGAGCTTGTTTGGGAAATCTTCGTCTTAGCTTTGAGAATATATAGCCATTCCAAAATCTTCATCCAGTCCTTGCAGATATAAAAACTTCCTACAAAATCCCAAAAACAGGTTGGAAGCTGGCTCCTAAGAAAAATCCTCGGCATACTAGGGCAAATCCTGACCCTAAACCACCCATCATTGTTGATAATCCAAATACCATCCAAAGAAACACCCGGAGACAGCAAAAGCAGGAAGAGCCTGCTGATGCAAATATAAGTTCGGATCATCCCAGTCTCATTCCCACTCCTTGCAAAGTTCTTTTCCGGTCCACCCCTGGTTCCCCTAGTTCACCATCAACATCGCAAAGTCCTCCTCTCACATCTGCATCCACTGCACATACTCCTTTGACCAGTCTCCCACTAGCTACTCATCCCATTAACCCTGTTATACCACTGATCCCTGCTGTCCCATTTGTTCCTATTAACCCTCTAAACCTCATAAATATGGCTAACAGGTATGCACCTCTGCAGATACCAGCTAATGCTGCGGCCTTACCTCAAGATTATCAAAGTAAAATCTCATATTTTGACTCAAATGGCTCTCTAACAGCTATCCAGCATGCCAAGAAGATGCAAGACCACTTTGAGACCTATGAAATAGATGATGACACTGTCAGAATGAGAATTTTTGTTCAAAGTTTAACTGGGGATGTTAGAACTTGGTTCAGATCCCTCAATGCAAACTCCATTACAACACCTGATCAGCTTTACGAAGCTTTTACTGAGAGATGGGAGAAGAAGAAAGATCCTCTCCACGTACTTGGTGAATATGACACTATTAAGAGAGGTCCCCAGGAGACAGTTTTGGAATATTGTGCTAGGTTTAACAATGTATATAATGCTATTCCACAGAACTTAAGGCCTCCTCCTGATTTAGCCCTGTATAAATTCCCTGATGGTTTTGACCCTGATATGGCCTATCAGTTGAAGGAAAGAGATCCTCCAACCCTTGAAGAAGCTCAAAGGGTTGCTGTCACAGTGGAAGCTAACCTAATTGCCAAAAGAAACAGGGCAAAATTGGAGAAAAGGACTGCCTTTAAAGAAGAACCTTCGGGCTTTGATCAAAAGCTGGATGCAATACTAAATAGCATGAAGAGATTGGGTGAAAGAGTGGAATCAGTTGAAAGAAAGTCATCATGGGAAGCACCACAAAACAACCCTCCTAGAAATCCGAATTTTAGGAGAACCCAAAACCAAAACATTGGTAGAACAAGTGCTGACCAAGACATTAGACCCCCTTTCCAAGAAAATTATGCAGAAACTTCAACATCAACTGAACCTAATGAAGACCCTGAGATTAATCTAATGGGTCTAGATGGTAAAAGCCAGGTTTTCTTAACACAAGAGGACCATGAGGATGATGAAATCAAAATATTCCAAACTAAATCAGGAGAATCCTTTGATTTTAAACAAGGATATGATAGTGCTGTCTATGAAGTTCACAAACAATACAAGCTAAGGAGTAGGACTGTAAATGTAAATCAGCCTGAAAAGATAAAAGATAAACAGCAGTCTAAAGGAAACATAGTCACAGAACCTAATGACAAAACAAACTTGCCTACAGAAGAAGTGGTGGTTGAAGAGGTCACCACACTTTTGTCACCACTACAACGGCCTATGGCAACCTCGTCCTCTCACCCTGACTTAGATATCACCCCTCCAGACATGAGCAAAAGGGGCAGGTCTCAAAGTCAAGATGAAAACCAACAAGAAGATGTAATGAGCAAAGAAAGGGCTGCTATCCATAACTCCAAAACCCAAGCTGATAAACCTTTTGACCTAGGCACAGAGATTGGCAAGCTAAAGATAGCAATTCCCCTCTCAGAGCTAGCCAAGCATGACATCTATAAGCAACAGATCAAGAAATCTCTTCAATTCACTAATAGCAAAGATGATGTAAATGTGCTAGATGACACTCCGGAATTACTGTTTGGCCCAGAGGTAGATGGAAAAACAATGGTCACAGGGATATTACCTTTTTATGTCAGCTTGCATGTTCATGATAAAATACTGCATAATGCAATGTTCGACTCAGGCGCCTCTCACAACCTTATGCCAAAAGCAGTCATGGAAAGATTGAACTTGGATATAACAAGACCATACAAAGACCTGTTTTCCTTTGATTCTAGCCAAGTCAAATGTTTAGGCCTAATAAAAGATTTATGTGTATCCCTGGTTCAATACCCTAATAAAACCATTCTAATGGATGTTGTAGTCGCTGATATCCCACCTAAATATGGGATGCTGTTATCAAGATCATGGGGAGCCAAACTCCAAGGCTCCCTGCAATTAGATATGTCATATGCCACCATCTCTGTCTTTGGACAACCAAAAAGACTTTACAGGGAGACACTCATGAAGTACATGGTCAGCAGTGAAGAAAAGCCTCAAAATTTTCCAATATATGCTGTCCATTCAGACATAGACTCCTTCATTCTCTTCAATGACAGTGCAAGCCTCTCAAACAATGATATTGGAACTAAGAAACTCTTGCAAGAACAAAACATTAATCAAGCAAGTAGCACCCATAAAACATCAATCAGTCCAACAATAGACATTATCCCTCCTCTAGTTGTCAAAGATTGTCAAACAAGTGATGAAACTGTCCTAGAAAACAAGCGGGAAAAGAAACCCCAACTCCTGCTTACATGGCCATCCCATGAACAGATTTTTAAACCTCCTTTTCAACAAGATATCCTGTGGGTCCTAGAATTTGATGGCTCGGTTAACAAGTTAGGGGCAGGAGCTGGAGTTTGGATACATAACAAAGGGAAAGACCATGCAGAAGGCAGGGCTTATAGATTAAATTTTAGATGCACTAATAACATGGCAGAATATGAAGCTCTGTTACTAGGTCTCAAACTAGCAAAGTCATTACAAGCTCCTAGGCTTTCCATCATGGGAGATTCTGATCTAGTAATTCAACAAGTGAAAGGAAGTTTTGTCACCAATGACAAAAGGTTGAGATCTTACAGGTCTGCTGTAATTGAAATATTGGAGACTTTCTCTGAGTTCTTTATCACAAAAATTTCAAGGGGCCACAATCTCCACGCACACAGTTTGGCAACATTTGCCAGCACTTTCAAATTCCCACTAGAACCCAATAACTGTTTCACAGCCGAGGTCAGATACAGACCCTCTATTCCAAACAATGTCAAAGAATGGCAAGTATTTGAGAATGATATGCAAATAAACAATTTTCTAACCTCACAACAAGAGTTTGCAGGATTAAATATTGACACTGAATCAGCAAGTCAATCACAAATACTTGATGAAGAAATTCAATCACAAATACAGTTCCAACAGACAGCTCATCCAATATCACCTAGAACAGCAAAACAATTATTGAATCCAACCATTTTCAATAATCAAAACATTCAGCAAATTCACCAAATTGACTGTGAAGAGGTGAGCAACGCTGAAGCTGAAATCATACAACTCAAAGACAACTTCCTTCCAGTAGGCCTTACCCCACTAGAGGACATTTTTGATTCAAATGATGTCCCCAGGAAGCCAAAGATGCAGCCATTAGATGCAGCAGTTGAAGAATGCAACATTGGTACTATTGACAAGCCTAAAATAATAAAGCTATCTGCTTCTTTGCCCCCTGATCAAAAACCCAAATACATTGACCTCTTTAAAGAGTTTCAAGATGTTTTTGCATGGGGTTATGAGGATCTAAAGTCCTATGATACCTCTGTCATCCAGCATACCATTCCCCTCAAGCCTAATCAAAAACCATTCAAACAGAAATTGAGAAGGATCAATCCTGTACTCCTTCCTTCCATTGAAAAGGAATTGCAAAAAATGTTCAAAGCTGGCATCATAGCACCAATCAGATTCTCTGAATGGATTTCCAACTTAGTCCCTACAAGGAAAAAGACTGGTGAGATTAGACTTTGTGTAGACTTAAGGAATCTGAATCAAGTATCACTCAAAGATAACTACCCTTTACCCAAAATGGATCACATTCTCCAAAGAGTGGTGGGGGCTTCAAGGATGTCATTGCTTGATGGATTCTCAGGCTTTAATCAAATCCTAGTACACCCTGATGATCAAGACAAAACTGCATTTACAACCCCATGGGGAACTTTCAAGTATGTAAAAATGCCCTTTGGATTGAAAAACGCAGGGGCAACTTTTCAAAGAGCAATGGACATTGCTTTTGCAAAAGAGATTCATGACTTCCTAGTCATTTACTTAGATGATCTTACACCCTTTTCAAAATCCGACCAAGAACATCTGAAACATTTGAGACAGATTTTCCTAACATGCAGGAAATATGGTATTTCTTTAAATCCCAAGAAGTCATTATTTGGCTTGGAAGAAGGGAAACTCTTAGGGCACATTATTTCAAAAGATGGCATAAGAATTGATCCAGACAGGATACAAGCTATCCTACAAATGCCTCACCCAAGGAATGTCAAGGAGTTGCAAGGATTCTTAGGAAAAATTAACTTTTTAAGAAGGTTTATCCCGAATTTAGCAGAACTAATCAGATTATTGAACAACATGTTAAAGAAAGATTCAAAGGTAAAATGGACTGTTGAAGCAAAACAAGCCTTTGAAAGTATAAAATTGGCCTTGACTCAAACCCCAGTGTTAACCAATCCTCAGTTTGACAGAGACTTTATCATTTTCTCTTTTGCCTCCCAGCATACTATTGCTGCTGTTTTATTACAGAAAGATGACCAAGGGAATGAGAAGCCTATTGCCTTCTTCAGCAGGGCTCTTAGAGATGCCCCTCTAAAGTATCAAATTATGGAGAAACAAGCCTATGCTTTGGTCAAAGCTATCAAAGACTTTAGGATTTACATCCTTTACTCCCACGTTGTGGCTTATGTACCAAGTCCTATTGTCAAAGACATTCTCACCCAAGAAAACTTAGAGGGCAGAAGAGGAAAATGGATTGCAAACATACTAGAATTTGACATTGAAATAAAACCTACAAAGCTAATAAAAGGGCAAGGTTTGGCCAAATTAATGACAGAAGCAAATTTCCAAGCCTTAGATATCAATCAACTGGACAGTGAAACAGAGCTGGCGACTCCAAAGATCAATGTAGCCTTTGAACAATCTCCTTGGTACTCTGATATCTGTTATGTGTTGCAAAACCTGTGTGCTCCCCCAGGACTGTCCAGAACTAAGTGTAGGTTCTTAAAAATGAAAACATCAAGATTTTGTGTGATAGATGGAAATTTGCTTTGGAAAAACCATGAAGGTATATTGCTGCACTGTCTAATGGAGAATGAAACTAACAATATCATGCAAGACTTCCATGCAGGAGACTGTGGTGGACATTTGTACTGGAAGTCCACTGTGGACAAGATACTGAGGGCTGGTTATTACTGGCCCACCATGTTCTCTGATGTGAAGAAATTCACAGCCTCATGCCACAAATGCCAACTCTTTGAGGGCAAAAGACAGTTGCTGCCACTTCCCTTAAGACCCATTGCAACAGAGAGACCTTTCCAACAATGGGGCTTGGATTTCATTGGGGAAATTCATCCCTCATCTTCAGGCCAACACAGATGGATTTTAACAGCAACAGACTACTTCACCAAGTGGATTGAAGCTGCCCCATGCAGACAAGCAAATGACTCAGTAATCATTCAGTTTTTGGAAAACAATATACTGGCTAGATTTGGCTGTCCAGACAAGATAATAACAGACAATGCTGCTGCCTTCAGATCCAAGAAAATGGTGAACTTCTGCCATAAATTTCACATTACTTTGGGCCATTCTACTGCTTACTATCCTCAAGGAAATGGCCTTGCTGAATCATCAAACAAAAGTTTAATCAATATCATAAAGAAGGTGCTGGAAGAGAACAAAAAGAACTGGCATAAGAAACTAGTCAATGCTTTATGGGCAGACAGACTAACAACAAAAAGATCAATTGGGACCAGCCCATATGAGTTAGTCTATGGATTAGAAGCCAAATTTCCTTCATCACTAGGAGTGCCGGTTATGAAGCTTCTGCAAGAGAGTCAAGCAGAGCCCAATGATATGCAAAGGAGGATCAATCAGATAATCTGTTTACAGCAAACTAGAGAACAAGTTTTCAGCAGAGTGCAGATATTACAAGAAAAATTGAAAAAGGCCTTTGATAGAAGAACCAAAGCAGAAGATTTCAATGTGGGGGACAAAGTCTTAAAATGGGATGCAAGAAGAGAAGAGAAAGGAAAACATGGAAAATTTGATTCTTTATGGAGAGGACCATTTGCTGTCCAAGCAGTACAAGGTAACAACACTTACTTCCTTAAAAGTCTGACTGAAACTGACTTGGATGAAGGTCCTGTCAATGGCAGGATGCTGAAGCACTATTTTGACTATTCCCCATGAGTGGAATCTAAGGATTCCTTGTATATATGCAGATGTACATATTGTTTTCTGTTTTAGATTGTAAAATGCAGTTTTCTAAGTAATTCACCAACCAGCAATAAGGCAAATAGAATCAGAGGTCTTCCAAGAAAGAAGCACACAATTTTGACACATTAATGCAGCAAATTTCAAAGATTGGTATGGGCAGCTAAAGAGCAAGGCAATCTGACCTGCTGTTCTTGGTCTTTCAAAGGAAAAACCATCCCCATGTGGAGCCACTGTTGGATACCTATACCAATAGGTTTCATATTTCATGATTGGCAAGAGAAAGTCCAAATATGCTCTGCTTTGAGTTCACAAAGATCCCATATTTCCTAGAGAACAAGAAGGTGTGTAAAGTGTTTCAATGTTGATGACCTTATTTCAATTTTGATGGATGATCCAACAGTTTAATCTGGATCATGCCATGTGTTCAATTTTATGCTATAGACTAGAGAAAGAAGTCTGTCCAAACAGCTGAATCTTGGCAGACAACTAGTTTAGGTAGAGAAGAAAAGGCTCCCAACAGCCTAATCTGGGACCTTGGAAGAGATAAGGGTAGAAGTAGATAGAGAAAGCAAAAGAAAAAGCCAAAGAAAAGAAAAGGCAAGTAAGGGTCTGCAAGTCCAAGTGCACCCTCCAAGAAGAAATAAAAATGCTAGGTAAGTAGCTGGGTAGGTAGTTGGGGTTGCAGAAAGGTTATCCCCATCATTGCAAGAACGGTGATGGTGGGCATCAAAGCAAAAGATTACAGCAGGAAGCATGACTAATTTCCCTCATTCCCCTCCAATTTCATTTCTAACATTCCCCCATCAGCTAAGATTCATGGAAAAGACTAAGGTTTCATGGTGGTTCTTAATCTTTAAGAAGCCACATTTCTTGTCTAAAGATCTTTTCATTTTGATCTACTCTTAAAACCAAGTTTGTTTCATATAAACTTAATGGTTTCTCCCTCCACTTACCCCCTCCTCCATACTAACACTAACCCTACTATATAAATCCCTTATATCACCTTTTTCCCTAATATTACTAACACCAAGGTGTATAAATCCCAAAATCTTATAAATACCCCCCCCTTGGCATTATAGCCAATAAAGTCTCGAGTCAGGATCAAATGACACCAGGTCATGTTGATGAACCTATGCCAACTACCCCTTCCCCTTCATGAGCTGATTCCTCTATTTTTACCCCTTTTGCACATAAAAAACCCCTAAAGGGCTTAAATTCCACCTTTACCCGCTTCAAAGGGCAAAAAACATGAAAAAACCCACTTTCCGCCGTATAACCAAGGTTAAGCGCATGCAAATCGTTTTTTCGAAATACATTGGAAATTCGTTCAAAACATGTTTATATGCCTCCGCCCGATTCCGTATACACTGCCCATGTCACCTCCCCGATGACCGTTAGATCAGGCCCTCCAGATCCGACGGCCCTGATCGCGTCGGAGTCCTTCCGACGTCCGACAGTTATGCGTACTATCCCCCTGTCATATCAGCCATCCGACCACCGTCCGATCAACCTCCGTAGATCTAACGATCACCATGACGTCGGAGCTCATCCGTTGCCCGAAACTTATCTCCCGACGTCCGTATTTTGAGTACGTCACTCCGCTGCCACGCGCCCTCACCACAATGCGTCGGAGGTACAACTGCAAATACCGCCCCCGTACCGGAAGCGGTGCGATACGAAACCACTGCCGGTTTCCGGTTTCCTCATCCCGCTCGCTTACGTCCTCGCCGCGTCAGCAACATGTCAGCGCTCCGTCACCCAGGTACGCTGTCCCGTCAGTCTCTTGCCCTGCCATTGGTCCACCTGTCCTGCCATCTCACTGCCCCTGTGGACCAACCAGACCCCGCCACGTCACCCGATGACGTCAGCATGACGTCATCCGACCTTGACCCCACCAGTGACGTCATGCTGACGTCAGCACGGATTCGCGCCAAAAGCACCAAAAGGTCTTTTTTAGCCAAAAATTCGTGTTTTTTACCATTTTTGTGCATTCGTCGTTGTTGTGTTCTGCATGCAAAACTACGTCTAAACCTGCACCGGCCGCGGAAAAGTGTTTCCTGACCACCAGAACGTCCATTTCTTCAGCGACAACAAGCTCTAACCGATCCAAATCTACAGGTATTCCTCATTTGAGCTCTGAAACTCCATTTTCACTGCATTTCGCATGTCAATGAGTAACAGACCTTAAGACTCCAATTTCACCGTTAAATACCATCAAGTTGACATTTAAATTGAACCAGAGCCGTCACTAAGCTACTGTCAAGCCAATTGTAGGCAATTCGAAAGAAAACTGTCACTGGTTCGCGCAATCGTGAACCCGTCACCTGCAGGAGACAAATACACCGCAAAAGAGTATCCTCTGAACATTTCCGCCACCCACCTAATCACACAGAGGCAGTATTTCAACTGCTGCAGCCTTACTTCCACCTTTCACTTACAAAACCAACATTCTCTGCAAAGAAACCTTGTTGGTGTTACTCTGCATAGTAACACAGTCCTTGAGCAAGCAGAAATCCTAAAGAAGAGCCATGGACCCCCCTGTAGCTCCTATAGCCCTCAATGTGGCTCCCCTGAATGTCCCTAATAGAACATTGGACACCAGAGCATTAGCAGACTTGGACTACAAGATATCAGAGGAGATGTTGAGCAGAAGCAGGTTCCATTTGCAAATCCTAAATGAAATAAAGATCAAACATGAGAGGGGGACAGACATCCTGGGAATTTGGGATTCATTCCTCCCAATATTCAAGCTTCCTCAGGTTAATCAATTCCCTGAGCTTGTACACTTAGTTGCTGACCACTATGATGCATCCCAGAGGGCAGTGCTGGACTCTTCAGGCTCAATTCTGTTCCTCATTACCCCTGAAGCCATCAGGGAGATGTTGCAGTTCCAGACAGATCAAAAGTTGGTCCCTCTGTCATTAGCTGATTTAATAGTACAGGGAGCCAGAACCACAGAGGCCCAAATTACTAAGATCAACCAGCTGTTCATCAAGGCTGACACTCTACAAATTCCTCCTATCAACTGTGTTTACCTCAACCAATTGGGCCTAGACCTGGTTGACATGATCAGTCCCATCCTGGGATATGATTCAATAGAACATGTGGATGAAACAGTTATACAAATGATGCTTATGTTTTCCCCAGGAAAGAAGCCAATCCACTATGATTATGCCACATACATATCAGATAAGATGCATGATCAATTGATGAATTTATCAAGAGAAAGGGTATTTAGATACACCTCGTACCTATATCATCTGCTCCTATACTTCCAGCATGATAAGTTCTCCTTCCCAAAGAAGAGAGTAGATGCACAGGGCAATCTGAGATCAGTAGTGTATTGGACATCCGTTTTTCACATAGTAAGCTGTTCTCCATACACCTACTGCGAGTTTATTGATCTTTTCATCCATCCAGCCTTGACTCTACTGTTGGGTTCACCTCCTCCCAGATTGACAGATGAAATGCAAAGACTCCTGCATTTATCAAAAGCATACAGTATTGGGGATTGGTATTTCTACCAACACCACACCGTTATCAGACTATATGGGTGTGAGTTGCCCCCATTTAAACTACCTAAATTTGTGCCTATGAGGCTACTTGCCTTGGAATACTTCAGGCAGTTTGGTTATGTGGATATGCTCCACTTTTCAGGAAAAGGTAAGAAGGCACAGTTAAAAATCAGAAATCAACTTGGCCATTTACTTCTCAATGAGAGGGATGAAGGGTGGAGAGAGGCAGATAGAATACTTGGGTGCCTGGGTCTCAAATACAGCTTCATATGGAAACCCTATGACCCCAACAACTTCATTACAATGAGGAGGCTCAAATACAAATTATCTGCCTATGGTCATTATAGCCTTCCTCACTTAGAAAAATATGCCAACCAAAGCAAGTGGAGAAGAGGAACTTTAGAAGAAAATGTGACCCAAGAAGAGCTTAATCAAAGAGCTCTAAGAAACCTTAAGAAGATGGCTGACCTTGAGTTTTATTCACAGGTCCCTTCACTGCCAGGCACACAAATTGGAGCAGCAGCGTCTTCTTCAACTGCCCAACATCAAGCTACAAGAACTGGTGAAAACATCTCAGAAAAGGGCAAAGGCAAAGAGATGGAGCAGGAACAGCAACAAAAACAACAGCAGCAAGCAGAAGGGCTGCAGCAAGGGCAGCAAGAAGAACCAGAACAGCAAGAGCAACAACATCAAGAAGAACAAAGGCAGGAGCAGTCTGCCCAGCAAAAGGAAACAGTGGAGACTCCTCAGACCACTGAAAAAACGGGGCCTACAAGACAAGACACTACCTTTGATGCCTCGGTCCTCCAAACCCCTCAAAAGGAGGATACATTTGTCTTTAGAAAAAGAGACAGAGAGACTCCCCTGACATCCTCTATAGACCAGGGAGAGAAAAGGCAGAGACTCAATGATTTTCCAGAGGAGGATATAGCAATAAGAGAGGCATTGGGCATGGGCCCACCCAGCAGAGAAACTTCAGCAAGTTCCTTCCAGCAGGAACAAGACAGGACCATGGGAGGGGAGGTCAGCTCCTCCAGCCAGCAGAAAGAGGGACAAGTAAGCATCAAGCAGCAGTTTATAGACATCAAGAGGAGGAGTGACCCTATCAAGGTACAATTGTACAATCACCTGCTAAACATGGCTCCTTCCAATCAGCAGAGACTTATGTCTGCTTTTGATGTAAGTGAAGGCAAATTGACAATGAGTCACTTTATGCCTACAGCACTCCGGCCACAATCCACTGCTGACTACCTTAGGACCAACCTAGAGGTACTTGCCAAAGACATACACCCTATGGACAAAATTGAGCTGCATAAGCAAACTGGAGAAATGGTGTATGCTTCATTGGCCGACAAGACTTTGGATAATTACAAACTAACCAGCAGTCTGAATGCCACAGCTTCCCAGCTAGAACTGGAGAGGGCCTCTTCTCAGGCCAAAGACAACAGGATAAGAGCCCTGGAGGAAATCATTGTAGAAATTGGGCACAATCCCAATGACATCAAAGGGATACAAGAGATCCTGAAACTTAGAGATGCTGACATGGCTGCACTAAGAAAGAAGATCAAAATTCCAGCCACTATCCATCCACAGACTGATGAGGTAGCAAAGCAAAGGTATGAGCAGGATTCTACTGACCTGCTAATTTCCATTTACAAAGAGCTTGTGAAGGCACAAGAAAAATTGGGGCAATATGAAGCTGCACAAGCAAGCACCTCTACAAGCATCATCAAAACAAGCACAAGAAGGGCAGACATCTCAGCCCTCTCCTCAAGTCATCAATCTTGAGGAGACTGTTCCTACTACTGTGCCTCCACCTCAGCAGGCTGAACAAACAGCCACATCTACTTCAGCAGCACCCATCAGCACAGATCAGAGCCTAGATATGCAGAAGCTAAAGAATGAAATACAAATTTTGGAAGCCCAGATGACAGAGCTGAATGAAACTAAGGAAAAGCTGGCCAAGGTAAATGAAAGGCATGATAAGACAAAGAGAGAGGTGGGAGAAAAGGCCAAGGAAATCAAAGCTCTTAAAGACAGGATCAAGGAGCTTGAGAATGAGCTCAAGCTAGATAAAATCATATCTGAGATCAGAGCAATGATATGGTCCAATATTGGTAAATCCATCAACAACCAATGGCCATATATCGAGACAATCCATGAGCAACTAGAGCTCATTCCAAAGGCACAGAGGGAAATCCGAACATCAAGGGCCTTATTAGGAAATATGCCTGAAGTTGCTACAAGAATGATCAATGTGCTTAACCACAAAACAAGTTCTCAGTTAGCCACCATTGGAATCACAAATAGAACTGAGACTATTCAAATGATCAAGAGGGTTCTTACTCTTAGAAGTCTAGTGCAGACATTGGACAGGAGAACCCAGGATATGCAGACAGAGGTAAATAAGTTCATGGAGAAGTTTCAAGTGTTGCAGAGTAGAGGACTCCCTAGCTTACTGAACAGCGGAGGGAAATTATTCACCCATGAACAGTATGCTAAAAGAGTAAATGTTTTTGCCTCAGCACAGGTCAATGAGAAGGCCAGCACTTCAGAAGACACAGGGCCTATTACAGGACAGATTTTCTATAGTAAGATAGAAAATCTACTTTTTATAATGAATGAAATTAATCACTTGTTTGATGTAGCCCCAACTTTTTTCAAATACACAGAAGCTGAAGAGACAATGGAGGCCATCCTCAAGCATCAGCTCCCTACACAGGAATGGTGGACAGATGCAATTCAGAGAATTTTGTAAACAGTAAGTCATTCACCAACTTCTGTTTTTTCTACAAATTTTGATGAAAAGAACAGTCAACAAAGTCAGCAGGCATCATAAAATCAAAGCTGAGCCAACTCAGCGGATGTAGCGGCCAACAAAGCAGAAAAGGGAACCACAGCTGGCAAACCCGAGAATGCACTGCGCAGCCAAAAGTAAATGCGTACCTCCAGAATTAATACAGAGTAATGCAACCGACTCAGTGACTCTTAAAAGTCAAGACAATCCTCTGACAGACATAAAGGGCATTTACGCTGCATTTAACATTGTAATAACTTCTTGCCTACTTTCTGAACACTACTGAAGATATTTTCTCTCTCTCAGATGACTCAATGCCTGAGATATTTTGTATACACCTTTCTATAAAATCCCCTTCGCATGAGATAGCAAGGGTTGTTGTGAATTTCTCCTGAAGAGTCTCTTATGCTGTAATTGTTTTCTGAAAGTCAATAAAGGAAAGCAATGGAATTTCATGGATGCTTGATGTGTTGAAGATGTTCTGTTCCTGTTCATGACTGCTGGATCCCTGCGTATCTTACCATGCAATAAGTCTCTGTAACTTTCTCCATGTTTAGTTTGTTTTGTTATAAATCCATATACGCTATCTGATTTCCGATATTAAGCAACAGAGAAAAAGAATAACTCCCAGGATTTGCTCACTGAGCACCCTGAGTTCAGTCTGTGTTGTTTATAAATGTTTTCTTCAGGTGTAATCTATATAAAGTGTGATTCTTAAGCTGCTGCACTTTCAGAATACATCTTTCATATTGGCCACTGACACAGGAATTCATACTTTGCTCCTGTGCTCTGCGTTCATTTTCATTTCACCAACATAACAGAAAATTCTTAACAGATTTCTGCTGGTTGACACATATCATCACTCAAGTTTAAATTTGTCTGTTAAATACACAACAGGCCTTGCAGTTAGAACAGTACTCAACATTTAAGATCATCTCACAGCATCTAGACTCCATTGCCCAATGGAAACTCACCATCAAAGTATTACATCATAAGACCTGAAAGAGATCCTTCAACCAAAACATAAACAAAACCTGAGCATCATAGCTAGCCTAAAACACCATCATAACAGAGACAAATCATAAAGAGAGAGCCCTCTCTGGTTGCAGTTAGGCTAGGAACTGTAACCCAAAGATTGGTTAGTGGTTACCCCGGCCGTATTCCCTTGGGAGTCATAGGGAACAACCTGGGTGTTAACATAATTGGCGACTCCACTGGGGACTTCTTAGGATTTTTCAATTACTATCTGTTTTCCAAAGTTACCATCAAACCTGAAATCAGCCAAGAGGCCTTAGAACTGTTTTTGCATCACATTAACAGCTTTAGGGAGGAGCTTGTTTGGGAAATCTTCGTCTTAGCTTTGAGAATATATAGCCATTCCAAAATCTTCATCCAGTCCTTGCAGATATAAAAACTTCCTACAAAATCCCAAAAACAGGTTGGAAGCTGGCTCCTAAGAAAAATCCTCGGCATACTAGGGCAAATCCTGACCCTAAACCACCCATCATTGTTGATAATCCAAATACCATCCAAAGAAACACCCGGAGACAGCAAAAGCAGGAAGAGCCTGCTGATGCAAATATAAGTTCGGATCATCCCAGTCTCATTCCCACTCCTTGCAAAGTTCTTTTCCGGTCCACCCCTGGTTCCCCTAGTTCACCATCAACATCGCAAAGTCCTCCTCTCACATCTGCATCCACTGCACATACTCCTTTGACCAGTCTCCCACTAGCTACTCATCCCATTAACCCTGTTATACCACTGATCCCTGCTGTCCCATTTGTTCCTATTAACCCTCTAAACCTCATAAATATGGCTAACAGGTATGCACCTCTGCAGATACCAGCTAATGCTGCGGCCTTACCTCAAGATTATCAAAGTAAAATCTCATATTTTGACTCAAATGGCTCTCTAACAGCTATCCAGCATGCCAAGAAGATGCAAGACCACTTTGAGACCTATGAAATAGATGATGACACTGTCAGAATGAGAATTTTTGTTCAAAGTTTAACTGGGGATGTTAGAACTTGGTTCAGATCCCTCAATGCAAACTCCATTACAACACCTGATCAGCTTTACGAAGCTTTTACTGAGAGATGGGAGAAGAAGAAAGATCCTCTCCACGTACTTGGTGAATATGACACTATTAAGAGAGGTCCCCAGGAGACAGTTTTGGAATATTGTGCTAGGTTTAACAATGTATATAATGCTATTCCACAGAACTTAAGGCCTCCTCCTGATTTAGCCCTGTATAAATTCCCTGATGGTTTTGACCCTGATATGGCCTATCAGTTGAAGGAAAGAGATCCTCCAACCCTTGAAGAAGCTCAAAGGGTTGCTGTCACAGTGGAAGCTAACCTAATTGCCAAAAGAAACAGGGCAAAATTGGAGAAAAGGACTGCCTTTAAAGAAGAACCTTCGGGCTTTGATCAAAAGCTGGATGCAATACTAAATAGCATGAAGAGATTGGGTGAAAGAGTGGAATCAGTTGAAAGAAAGTCATCATGGGAAGCACCACAAAACAACCCTCCTAGAAATCCGAATTTTAGGAGAACCCAAAACCAAAACATTGGTAGAACAAGTGCTGACCAAGACATTAGACCCCCTTTCCAAGAAAATTATGCAGAAACTTCAACATCAACTGAACCTAATGAAGACCCTGAGATTAATCTAATGGGTCTAGATGGTAAAAGCCAGGTTTTCTTAACACAAGAGGACCATGAGGATGATGAAATCAAAATATTCCAAACTAAATCAGGAGAATCCTTTGATTTTAAACAAGGATATGATAGTGCTGTCTATGAAGTTCACAAACAATACAAGCTAAGGAGTAGGACTGTAAATGTAAATCAGCCTGAAAAGATAAAAGATAAACAGCAGTCTAAAGGAAACATAGTCACAGAACCTAATGACAAAACAAACTTGCCTACAGAAGAAGTGGTGGTTGAAGAGGTCACCACACTTTTGTCACCACTACAACGGCCTATGGCAACCTCGTCCTCTCACCCTGACTTAGATATCACCCCTCCAGACATGAGCAAAAGGGGCAGGTCTCAAAGTCAAGATGAAAACCAACAAGAAGATGTAATGAGCAAAGAAAGGGCTGCTATCCATAACTCCAAAACCCAAGCTGATAAACCTTTTGACCTAGGCACAGAGATTGGCAAGCTAAAGATAGCAATTCCCCTCTCAGAGCTAGCCAAGCATGACATCTATAAGCAACAGATCAAGAAATCTCTTCAATTCACTAATAGCAAAGATGATGTAAATGTGCTAGATGACACTCCGGAATTACTGTTTGGCCCAGAGGTAGATGGAAAAACAATGGTCACAGGGATATTACCTTTTTATGTCAGCTTGCATGTTCATGATAAAATACTGCATAATGCAATGTTCGACTCAGGCGCCTCTCACAACCTTATGCCAAAAGCAGTCATGGAAAGATTGAACTTGGATATAACAAGACCATACAAAGACCTGTTTTCCTTTGATTCTAGCCAAGTCAAATGTTTAGGCCTAATAAAAGATTTATGTGTATCCCTGGTTCAATACCCTAATAAAACCATTCTAATGGATGTTGTAGTCGCTGATATCCCACCTAAATATGGGATGCTGTTATCAAGATCATGGGGAGCCAAACTCCAAGGCTCCCTGCAATTAGATATGTCATATGCCACCATCTCTGTCTTTGGACAACCAAAAAGACTTTACAGGGAGACACTCATGAAGTACATGGTCAGCAGTGAAGAAAAGCCTCAAAATTTTCCAATATATGCTGTCCATTCAGACATAGACTCCTTCATTCTCTTCAATGACAGTGCAAGCCTCTCAAACAATGATATTGGAACTAAGAAACTCTTGCAAGAACAAAACATTAATCAAGCAAGTAGCACCCATAAAACATCAATCAGTCCAACAATAGACATTATCCCTCCTCTAGTTGTCAAAGATTGTCAAACAAGTGATGAAACTGTCCTAGAAAACAAGCGGGAAAAGAAACCCCAACTCCTGCTTACATGGCCATCCCATGAACAGATTTTTAAACCTCCTTTTCAACAAGATATCCTGTGGGTCCTAGAATTTGATGGCTCGGTTAACAAGTTAGGGGCAGGAGCTGGAGTTTGGATACATAACAAAGGGAAAGACCATGCAGAAGGCAGGGCTTATAGATTAAATTTTAGATGCACTAATAACATGGCAGAATATGAAGCTCTGTTACTAGGTCTCAAACTAGCAAAGTCATTACAAGCTCCTAGGCTTTCCATCATGGGAGATTCTGATCTAGTAATTCAACAAGTGAAAGGAAGTTTTGTCACCAATGACAAAAGGTTGAGATCTTACAGGTCTGCTGTAATTGAAATATTGGAGACTTTCTCTGAGTTCTTTATCACAAAAATTTCAAGGGGCCACAATCTCCACGCACACAGTTTGGCAACATTTGCCAGCACTTTCAAATTCCCACTAGAACCCAATAACTGTTTCACAGCCGAGGTCAGATACAGACCCTCTATTCCAAACAATGTCAAAGAATGGCAAGTATTTGAGAATGATATGCAAATAAACAATTTTCTAACCTCACAACAAGAGTTTGCAGGATTAAATATTGACACTGAATCAGCAAGTCAATCACAAATACTTGATGAAGCAAGTCAATCACAAATACAGTTCCAACAGACAGCTCAGCCAATATCACCTAGAACAGCAAAACAATTATTGAATCCAACCATTTTCAATAATCAAAACATTCAGCAAATTCACCAAATTGACTGTGAAGAGGTGAGCAACGCTGAAGCTGAAATCATACAACTCAAAGACAACTTCCTTCCAGTAGGCCTTACCCCACTAGAGGACATTTTTGATTCAAATGATGTCCCCAGGAAGCCAAAGATGCAGCCATTAGATGCAGCAGTTGAAGAATGCAACATTGGTACTATTGACAAGCCTAAAATAATAAAGCTATCTGCTTCTTTGCCCCCTGATCAAAAACCCAAATACATTGACCTCTTTAAAGAGTTTCAAGATGTTTTTGCATGGGGTTATGAGGATCTAAAGTCCTATGATACCTCTGTCATCCAGCATACCATTCCCCTCAAGCCTAATCAAAAACCATTCAAACAGAAATTGAGAAGGATCAATCCTGTACTCCTTCCTTCCATTGAAAAGGAATTGCAAAAAATGTTCAAAGCTGGCATCATAGCACCAATCAGATTCTCTGAATGGATTTCCAACTTAGTCCCTACAAGGAAAAAGACTGGTGAGATTAGACTTTGTGTAGACTTAAGGAATCTGAATCAAGTATCACTCAAAGATAACTACCCTTTACCCAAAATGGATCACATTCTCCAAAGAGTGGTGGGGGCTTCAAGGATGTCATTGCTTGATGGATTCTCAGGCTTTAATCAAATCCTAGTACACCCTGATGATCAAGACAAAACTGCATTTACAACCCCATGGGGAACTTTCAAGTATGTAAAAATGCCCTTTGGATTGAAAAACGCAGGGGCAACTTTTCAAAGAGCAATGGACATTGCTTTTGCAAAAGAGATTCATGACTTCCTAGTCATTTACTTAGATGATCTTACACCCTTTTCAAAATCCGACCAAGAACATCTGAAACATTTGAGACAGATTTTCCTAACATGCAGGAAATATGGTATTTCTTTAAATCCCAAGAAATCATTATTTGGCTTGGAAGAAGGGAAACTCTTAGGGCACATTATTTCAAAAGATGGCATAAGAATTGATCCAGATAGGATACAAGCTATCCTACAAATGCCTCACCCAAGGAATGTCAAGGAGTTGCAAGGATTCTTAGGAAAAATTAACTTTTTAAGAAGGTTTATCCCGAATTTAGCAGAACTAATCAGATTATTGAACAACATGTTAAAGAAAGATTCAAAGGTAAAATGGACTGTTGAAGCCAAGCAAGCCTTTGAAGGTATAAAACTGGCCCTGACTCAAACCCCAGTGTTAACCAATCCTCAGTTTGACAGAGACTTTATCATTTTCTCTTTTGCCTCCCAGCATACTATTGCTGCTGTTTTATTACAGAAAGATGATCAAGGGAATGAGAAGCCTATTGCCTTCTTCAGCAGGGCTCTTAGAGATGCCCCTCTAAAGTATCAAATTATGGAGAAACAAGCCTATGCTTTGATCAAAGCTATTAAAGACTTTAGGATTTACATCCTTTACTCCCATGTTGTGGCTTATGTACCAAGTCCTATTGTCAAAGACATTCTCACCCAAGAAAACTTAGAGGGCAGAAGAGGAAAATGGATTGCAAACATACTAGAATTTGACATTGAAATAAAACCTACAAAGCTAATAAAAGGGCAAGGTTTGGCCAAATTAATGACAGAAGCAAATTTCCAAGCCTTAGATATCAATCAACTGGACAGTGAAACAGAGCTGGCGACTCCAAAGATCAATGTAGCCTTTGAACAATCTCCTTGGTACTCTGATATCTGTTATGTGTTGCAAAACCTGTGTGCTCCCCCAGGACTGTCCAGAACTAAGTGTAGGTTCTTAAAAATGAAAACATCAAGATTTTGTGTGATAGATGGAAATCTGCTTTGGAAAAACCATGAAGGTATATTGCTGCACTGTCTAATGGAGAATGAAACTAACAATATCATGCAAGACTTCCATGCAGGAGACTGTGGTGGACATTTGTACTGGAAGTCCACTGTGGACAAGATACTGAGGGCTGGTTATTACTGGCCCACCATGTTCTCTGATGTGAAGAAATTCACAGCCTCATGCCACAAATGCCAACTCTTTGAGGGCAAAAGACAGTTGCTGCCACTTCCCTTAAGACCCATTGCAACAGAGAGACCTTTCCAACAATGGGGCTTGGATTTCATTGGGGAAATTCATCCCTCATCTTCAGGCCAACACAGATGGATTTTAACAGCAACAGACTACTTCACCAAGTGGATTGAAGCTGCCCCATGCAGACAAGCAAATGACTCAGTAATCATTCAGTTTTTGGAAAACAATATACTGGCTAGATTTGGCTGTCCAGACAAGATAATAACAGACAATGCTGCTGCCTTCAGATCCAAGAAAATGGTGAACTTCTGCCATAAATTTCACATTACTTTGGGCCATTCTACTGCTTACTATCCTCAAGGAAATGGCCTTGCTGAATCATCAAACAAAAGTTTAATCAATATCATAAAGAAGGTGCTGGAAGAGAACAAAAAGAACTGGCATAAGAAACTAGTCAATGCTTTATGGGCAGACAGACTAACAACAAAAAGATCAATTGGGACCAGCCCATATGAGTTAGTCTATGGATTAGAAGCCAAATTTCCTTCATCACTAGGAGTGCCGGTTATGAAGCTTCTGCAAGAGAGTCAAGCAGAGCCCAATGATATGCAAAGGAGGATCAATCAGATAATCTGTTTACAGCAAACTAGAGAACAAGTTTTCAGCAGAGTGCAGATATTACAAGAAAAATTGAAAAAGGCCTTTGATAGAAGAACCAAAGCAGAAGATTTCAATGTGGGGGACAAAGTCTTAAAATGGGATGCAAGAAGAGAAGAGAAAGGAAAACATGGAAAATTTGATTCTCTATGGAGAGGACCATTTGCTGTCCAAGCAGTACAAGGTAACAACACCTACTTCCTTAAAAGTCTGACTGAAACTGACTTGGATGAAGGTCCTGTCAATGGCAGGATGCTGAAGCACTATTTTGACTATTCCCCATGAGTGGAATCTAAGGATTCCTTGTATATATGCAGATGTACATATTGTTTTCTGTTTTAGATTGTAAAATGCAGTTTTCTAAGTAATTCACCAACCAGCAATAAGGCAAATAGAATCAGAGGTCTTCCAAGAAAGAAGCACACAATTTTGACACATTAATGCAGCAAATTTCAAAGATTGGTATGGGCAGCTAAAGAGCAAGGCAATCTGACCTGCTGTTCTTGGTCTTTCAAAGGAAAAACCATCCCCATGTGGAGCCACTGTTGGATACCTATACCAATAGGTTTCATATTTCATGATTGGCAAGAGAAAGTCCAAATATGCTCTGCTTTGAGTTCACAAAGATCCCATATTTCCTAGAGAACAAGAAGGTGTGTAAAGTGTTTCAATGTTGATGACCTTATTTCAATTTTGATGGATGATCCAACAGTTTAATCTGGATCATGCCATGTGTTCAATTTTATGCTATAGACTAGAGAAAGAAGTCTGTCCAAACAGCTGAATCTTGGCAGACAACTAGTTTAGGTAGAGAAGAAAAGGCTCCCAACAGCCTAATCTGGGACCTTGGAAGAGATAAGGGTAGAAGTAGATAGAGAAAGCAAAAGAAAAAGCCAAAGAAAAGAAAAGGCAAGTAAGGGTCTGCAAGTCCAAGTGCACCCTCCAAGAAGAAATAAAAATGCTAGGTAAGTAGCTGGGTAGGTAGTTGGGGTTGCAGAAAGGTTATCCCCATCATTGCAAGAACGGTGATGGTGGGCATCAAAGCAAAAGATTACAGCAGGAAGCATGACTAATTTCCCTCATTCCCCTCCAATTTCATTTCTAACATTCCCCCATCAGCCTAGATTCATGGAAAAGACTAAGGTTTCATGGTGGTTCTTAACCTTTAAGAAGCCACATTTCTTGTCTAAAGATCTTTTCATTTTGATCTACTCTTAAAACCAAGTTTGTTTCATATAAACTTAATGGTTTCTCCCTCCACTTACCCCCTCCTCCATACTAACACTAACCCTACTATATAAATCCCTTATATCACCTTTTTCCCTAATATTACTAACACCAAGGTGTATAAATCCCAAAATCTTATAAATACCCCCCCCTTGGCATTATAGCCAATAAAGTTTCGAGTCAGGAATCAAATGACACCAGGTCATGTTGATGAACCTATGCCAACTACCCCTTCCCCTTCATGAGCTGATTCCTCTATTTTTACCCCTTTTGCACATAAAAAACCCCTAAAGGGCTTAAATTCCACCTTTACCCGCTTCAAAGGGCAAAAAACATGAAAAAACCCACTTTCAGCCGTATAACCAAGGTTAAGCGCATGCAAATCGTCTTTTCGAAATACATTGGAAATTCGTTCAAAACATGTTTATATGCCTCCGCCCGATTCCGTATACACTGCCCATGTCACCTCCCCGATGACCGTTAGATCAGGCCCTCCAGATCCGACGGCCCTGATCGCGTCGGAGTCCTTCCGACGTCCGACAGTTATGCGTACTATCCCCCTGTCATATCAGCCATCCGACCACCGTCCGATCAACCTCTGTAGATCTAACGATCACCATGACGTCGGAGCTCATCCGTTGCCCGAAACTTATCTCCCGACGTCCGTATTTTGAGTACGTCACTCCGCTGCCACGCGCCCTCACCACAATGCGTCGGAGGTACAACTGCAAATACCGCCCCCGTACCGGAAGCGGTGCGATACGAAACCACTGCCGGTTTCCGGTTTCCTCATCCCGCTCGCTTACGTCCTCGCCGCGTCAGCAACATGTCATCGCTCCGTCACCCAGGTACGCTGTCCCGTCAGTCTCTTGCCCTGCCATTGGTCCACCTGTCCTGCCATCTCACTGCCCCTGTGGACCAACCAGACCCCGCCACGTCACCCGATGACGTCAGCATGACGTCATCCGACCTTGACCCCACCAATGACGTCATGCTGACGTCAGCACGGATTCGCGCCAAAAGCACCAAAAGGTCTATTTTAGCCAAAAATTCGTGTTTTTTACCATTTTTGTGCATTCGTCGTTGTTGTGTTCTGCATGCAAAACTACGTCTAAACCTGCACCAGCCGCGGAAAAGTGTTTCCTGACCACCAGAACGTCCATTTCTTCAGCGCCAACAAGCTCTGACCGGTCCAAATTTACAGGTATTCCTCATTTGAGCTCTGAAACTCCATTTTCACTGCATTTCGCATGTCAATGAGTAACAGACCTTAAGACTCCAATTTCACCGTTAAATACCATCAAGTTGACATTTAAATTGAACCAGAGCCGTCACTAAGCTATTGTCAAGCCAATTGTAGGCAATTCGAAAGAAAACTGTCACTGGTTCGCGCAATCGTGAACCCGTCACCTGCAGGAGACAAATACACCGCAAAAGAGTATCCTCTGAACATTTCCGCCACCCACCTAATCACACAGAGGCAGTATTTCAACTGCTGCAGCCTTACTTCCACCTTTCACTTACAAAACCAACATTCTCTGCAAAGAAACCTTGTTGGTGTTACTCTGCATAGTAACACAGTCCTTGAGCAAGCAGAAATCCTAAAGAAGAGCCATGGACCCCCCTGTAGCTCCTATAGCCCTCAATGTGGCTCCCCTGAATGTCCCTAATAGAACATTGGACACCAGAGCATTAGCAGACTTGGACTACAAGATATCAGAGGAGATGTTGAGCAGAAGCAGGTTCCATTTGCAAATCCTAAATGAAATAAAGATCAAACATGAGAGGGGGACAGACATCCTGGGAATTTGGGATTCATTCCTCCCAATATTCAAGCTTCCTCAGGTTAATCAATTCCCTGAGCTTGTACACTTAGTTGCTGACCACTATGATGCATCCCAGAGGGCAGTGCTGGACTCTTCAGGCTCAATTCTGTTCCTCATTACCCCTGAAGCCATCAGGGAGATGTTGCAGTTCCAGACAGATCAAAAGTTGGTCCCTCTGTCATTAGCTGATTTAATAGTACAGGGAGCCAGAACCACAGAGGCCCAAATTACTAAGATCAACCAGCTCTTCATCAAGGCTGACACTCTACAAATTCCTCCTATCAACTGGGTTTACCTCAACCAATTGGGCCTAGACCTGGTTGACATGATCAGTCCCATCCTGGGATATGATTCAATAGAACATGTGGATGAAACAGTTATACAAATGATGCTTATGTTTTCCCCAGGAAAGAAGCCAATCCACTATGATTATGCCACATACATATCAGATAAGATGCATGATCAATTGATGAATTTATCAAGAGAAAGGGTATTTAGATACACCTCGTACCTATATCATCTGCTCCTATACTTCCAGCATGATAAGTTCTCCTTCCCAAAGAAGAGAGTAGATGCACAGGGCAATCTGAGATCAGTAGTGTATTGGACATCCGTTTTTCACATAGTAAGCTGTTCTCCATACACCTACTGCGAGTTTATTGATCTTTTCATCCATCCAGCCTTGACTCTACTGTTGGGTTCACCTCCTCCCAGATTGACAGATGAAATGCAAAGACTCCTGCATTTATCAAAAGCATACAGTATTGGGGATTGGTATTTCTACCAACACCACACCGTTATCAGACTATATGGGTGTGAGTTGCCCCCATTTAAACTACCTAAATTTGTGCCTATGAGGCTACTTGCCTTGGAATACTTCAGGCAGTTTGGTTATGTGGATATGCTCCACTTTTCAGGAAAAGGTAAGAAGGCACAGTTAAAAATCAGAAATCAACTTGGCCATTTACTTCTCAATGAGAGGGATGAAGGGTGGAGAGAGGCAGATAGAATACTTGGGTGTCTGGGTCTCAAATACAGCTTCATATGGAAACCCTATGACCCCAACAACTTCATTACAATGAGGAGGCTCAAATACAAATTATCTGCCTATGGTCATTATAGCCTTCCTCACTTAGAAAAATATGCTAACCAAAGCAAGTGGAGGAGAGGAACTTTAGAAGAAAATGTGACCCAAGAAGAGCTTAATCAAAGAGCTCTAAGAAACCTTAAGAAGTTGGCTGACCTTGAGTTTTATTCACAGGTCCCTTCACTGCCAGGCACACAAATTGGAGCAGCAGCGTCTTCTTCAACTGCCCAACATCAAGCTACAAGAACTGGTGAAAACATTTCAGAAAAGGGCAAAGGCAAAGAGATGGAGCAGGAACAGCAACAAAAACAACAGCAGCAAGCAGAAGGGCTGCAGCAAGGGCAGCAAGAAGAACCAGAACAGCAAGAGCAACAACATCAAGAAGAACAAAGGCAGGAGCAGTCTGCCCAGCAAAAGGAAACAGTGGAGACTCCTCAGACCACTGAAAAAACGGGGCCTACAAGACAAGACACTACCTTTGATGCCTCGGTCCTCCAAACCCCTCAAAAGGAGGATACATTTGTCTTTAGAAAAAGAGACAGAGAGACTCCCCTGACATCCTCTATAGACCAGGGAGAGAAAAGACAGAGACTCAATGATTTTCCAGAGGAGGATATAGCAATAAGAGAAGCATTGGGCATGGGCCCACCCAGCAGAGAAACTTCAGCAAGTTCCTTCCAGCAAGAACAAGACAGGACCATGGGAGGGGAGGTCAGCTCCTCCAGCCAGCAGAAAGAGGGACAAGTAAGCATCAAGCAGCAGTTTATAGACATCAAGAGGAGGAGTGACCCTATCAAGGTACAACTGTACAATCACCTGCTAAACATGGCTCCTTCCAATCAGCAGAGACTTATGTCTGCTTTTGATGTAAGTGAAGGCAAATTGACAATGAGTCACTTTATGCCTACAGCACTCCGGCCACAATCCACTGCTGACTACCTTAGGACCAACCTAGAGGTACTTGCCAAAGACATACACCCTATGGACAAAATTGAGCTGCATAAGCAAACTGGAGAAATGGTGTATGCTTCATTGGCCGACAAGACTTTGGATAATTACAAACTAACCAGCAGTCTGAATGCCACAGCTTCCCAGCTAGAACTGGAGAGGGCCTCTTCTCAGGCCAAAGACAACAGGATAAGAGCCCTGGAGGAAATCATTGTAGAAATTGGGCACAATCCCAATGACATCAAAGGGATACAAGAGATCCTGAAACTTAGAGATGCAGACATGGCTGCACTAAGAAAGAAGATCAAAATTCCAGCCACTATCCATCCACAGACTGATGAGGTAGCAAAGCAAAGGTATGAGCAGGATTCTACTGACCTGCTAATTTCCATTTACAAAGAGCTTGTGAAGGCACAAGAAAAACTGGGGCAATATGAAGCTGCACAAGCACCTCCACAAGCACCTCTACAAGCATCATCAAAACAAGCACAAGAAGGGCAGACATCTCAGCCCTCTCCTCAAGTCATCAATCTTGAGGAGACTGTTCCTACTACTGTGCCTCCACCTCAGCAAGCTGAACAAACAGCCACATCTACTTCAGCAGCACCCATCAGCACAGATCAGAGCCTAGATATGCAGAAGCTAAAGAATGAAATACAAATTTTGGAAGCCCAGATGACAGAGCTGAATGAAACTAAGGAAAAGCTGGCCAAGGTAAATGAAAGGCATGATAAGACAAAGAGAGAGGTGGGAGAAAAGGCCAAGGAAATCAAAGCTCTTAAAGACAGGATCAAGGAGCTTGAGAATGAGCTCAAGCTAGATAAAATTATATCTGAGATCAGAGCAATGATATGGTCCAATATTGGTAAATCCATCAACAACCAATGGCCATATATCGAGACAATCCATGAGCAACTAGAGCTCATTCCAAAGGCACAGAGGGAAATCCGAACATCAAGGGCTTTATTAGGAAATATGCCTGAAGTTGCTACAAGAATGATCAATGTGCTTAACCACAAAACAAGTTCTCAGTTAGCCACCATTGGAATCACAAATAGAACTGAGACTATTCAAATGATCAAGAGGGTTCTTACTCTTAGAAGTCTAGTGCAGACATTGGACAGGAGAACCCAGGATATGCAGACAGAGGTAAATAAGTTCATGGAGAAGTTTCAAGTGTTGCAGAGTAGAGGACTCCCTAGCTTACTGAACAGCGGAGGGAAATTATTCACCCATGAATAGTATGCTAAAAGAGTAAATGTTTTTGCCTCAGCACAGGTCAATGAGAAGGCCAGCACTTCAGAAGACACACGGCCTATTACAGGACAGATTTTCTATAGTAAGATAGAAAATCTACTTTTTATAATGAATGAAATTAATCATTTGTTTGATGTAGCCCCAACTTTTTTCAAATACACAGAAGCTGAAGAGACAATGGAGGCCATCCTCAAGCATCATCTCCCTACACAGGAATGGTGGACAGATGCAATTCAGAGAATTTTGTAAACAGTAAGTCATTCACCAACTTCTGTTTTTTCTACAAATTTTGATGAAAAGAACAGTCAACAAAGTCAGTAGGCATCATAAAATCAAAGCTGAGCCAACTCAGCGGATGTAGCGGCCAACAAAGCAGAAAAGGGAACCACAGCTGGCAAACCCGAGAATGCACTGCGCAACCAAAAGTAAATGCGTACCTCCAGAATTAATATAGAGTAATGCAACCGACTCAGTGACTCTTAAAAGTCAAGACAATCCTCTGACAGACATAAAGGGCATTTACGCTGCATTTAACATTGTAATAACTTCTTGCCTACTTTCTGAACACTACTGAAGATATTTTCTCTCTCTCAGATGACTCAATGCCTGAGATATTTTGTATACACCTATCTATAAAATCCCCTTCGCACGAGATAGCAAGGGTTGTTGTGAATTTCTCCTGAAGAGTCTCTTATGCTGTAATTATTTTCTGAAAGTCAATAAAGGAAAGCAATGGAATTTCATGGATGCTTGATGTGTTGAAGATGTTCTGTTCCTGTTCATGACTGTTGGATCCCTGCGTATCTTACCATGCAATAAGTCTCTGTAACTTTCTCCATGTTTAGTTTGTTTTGTTATACATCCATATACGCTATCTGATTTCTGATATTAAGCAACAGAGAAAAAGAATAACTCCCAGGATTTGCTCACTGAGCACCCTGAGTTCAGTCTGTGTTGTTTATAAATGTTTTCTTCAGGTGTAATCTATATAAAGTGTGATTCTTAAACTGCTGCACTTTCAGAATACATCTTTCATATTGGCCATTGACACAGGAATTCATACTTTGCTCCTGTGCTCTGCGTTCATTTTCATTTCACCAACATAACAGAAAATTCTTAACAGATTTCTGCTGGTTGACACATATCATCACTCAAGTTTAAATTTGTCTGTTAAATACACAACAGGCCTTGTAGTTAGAACAGTACTCAACATTTAAGATCATATCACAGCATCTAGACTCCATTGCCCAATGGAAACTCACCATCAAAGTATTACATCATAAGATCTGATAGAGATCCTTCAACCAAAACATAAACAAAACCTAAGCATCATAGCTAGCCTAAAACACCATCATAACAGAGACAAATCATAAAGAGAGAGCCCTCTCTGGTTGCAGTTAGGCTAGGAACTGTAACCCAAAGATTGGTTAGTGGTTACCCCGGCCGTATTCCCTTGGTAGTCATAGGGAACAACCTGGGTGTTAACATGTATCTAAAATATCTATGTCTTTCACATATATTATTTTGTAAATATATTTTATCTTGAAATTTGGTCTGAGATATAATATTTTTCTATAAATATTCAGAATGGGACTTAGAAAAGGTTCGAACTTGTATGAAAAAATATTTCGATGTAAGTTGTGCATGTACTGAAGTGATCAGTTTCAATAATACAAAGAGTTTTTTCCAAGATTCCCATGTCAAGCAATTGGTGATGTTCCTTCCCGTGTGAAATTGTTATTTCCTTAGTTTTCCAGATGTTTTTCTATCTTTATTGTTTAAAGAACATAAAGGGTTGAATTTGTTTATGTACACTCTGCTCTGGCTTATAAACAATATCAATGTTTTCATTATGATGTTAAGTATAGAATTCATCCTAGCATGTTCTATATTTAATTGAATCGAAATCATTTCATCCTATTTACTCCATAAATGCTATAAAGGTCTAAGAGCTTCACTATCCCGCCCTGTTACAATTGCTCTGTCATTTTTGTGTTTGATTACCCAAAGACTTATGAATCCATGCCCAATGGAATTTCCCTTCTTTTTTCAACCAAATCCTTGAAAAAACAAAACTCAGAACTCAATAACTAGCCTAATATCTCAAAACAGAAAATCTAAAATCAAATAGAGAGATCCCTCTCTGAAGTTGGAGGGGCTAGATCCCAGCTTTGCAAGTGGTTTTTTGGTTACCTCTAGGTTTCTCTCCACAACCTTGGAAAATTATGGAATGATAACATTCTAGCGACCATACTCGGGACAGTCGAACAAATCTAATATAAATTGTGTTTTTCCCTGGTAAATTTTTATTTCAAAGCTCAAAGCTATTTCTAGTGTGTAGTTGTGAAATAGATGTTATTAAGGCTGGTTTTACACCCAAATTGTGTACATATTTCTATTTATAAATAATCTATTGAATATTTGGCTCCTAAAAGGATTTGGACTAGAGCCCAACCATATCCTAAACCACCTGAAATTGTAGATAATCCTGAGAAACTTATCTGGACAAAGAGTTTTACTGAGATTCAAGCAAGCAATAATCCACTAACTAGATTTAATTATCTCCCTGAAAGTTTCATTACTAAAGACGATATTGAATTTTACATACCTTTTGAGCATATAATTTTTTGTACCAAAGAAGAATGCTTTGTTCCTAAGACAGTTTTTGATGAAAATATTTTGAAACCTTATATCCCAAAACATCAACCTGTTTATGTATATTCTGATGAAGATGTTATAAAATAGTTTAACAAGCTTGAAGTTTTGGTGACTAAATTAAATGAAGCTGTGCAAAAAAGTTTTAATGATCAATCAACTAATTCTTCTTCTTCTTCTTCCTCATCACCAACCCCTCCATTGGTTTCTTCCATTACTACTTCTCCTCCAATAATTTCCCTCAATACTACTATCCCGATTTCATCGACCATCCATACTACTACTACACTAACTCAACATAGTATAATCCCACCTTCTTTAATACCCTCAATATCCACATCTATTGTAGTATCATCTTCTTCCCATTCCCATTTACCAATCATGGTAGCTCGTTATGCCCCCTTGGTCTTACCTGGACAACTTCATGCCATGCCACAAGATTATCAGAGTCGTATACCTCAATTTGATGGCACAGATCCAAGCACAACACAATAGCATATAGACAGAATGAATGATTATTTAGATTTCAAAGAAGTTGATAAAGATGATGTGAATGTGAGACTCTTTGCCCAAATTATAATAGACAAACTTAGGAAATGTTTTAAGACATTGCAAGCAACCTCTATCCTAGATCTCACACAATTTCACCAAACTTTCCTCACACGATGGGAAGTAAAGAAGAATTCTCTCCAAGTATTAGCTAAATATGAGAGTATAAAGAGAGCCCCTAGTGAAATAGTCCAGGGCTATAGCTCTAATCAAATTTCCAGATGGTTTTGATGCAGATATGTCTTACCAACTAAGGGAGAGAAATCTTTCTATCCTAGAGGAAATGCAAAGGAATGAAGTCAGTGTGGAAGCCAATTTGTTGAAAATAGAGCTAGGTTAAAGGTTGAGAGAAGAGTTAGATGCTAAGTTGGACACCTTATTTAAAACCATGGAAATAATGATGGATATCATAAGTTTAATTGACATGCTCCTCCAAGGGAAAATCAAGGGGGGTCCTCAAATTATAAATCCTAATTTTAGGAGAAACCCACCCCAAATCAAACAGAGAGAACAAAGAGGCCTAGCTGATCAACAAAAAATTAGACCTCCATTCCAAGAGAATTATGCAGATGAAGAAGCCAAGTTACCAGAGGATCCTGAAGAGAATCAAATAAACTTATTTTGGGAAGGCGAAATTGACAATATTTTCTTAACTAATGAGGAGAAAGATCTATTTTTGTTATCACAAACAGAAGTCATCCCTGCAAAGATAGACGATTATAAAAAGGGATACCAAGATTCTATCATGGAGGTCCATAAGCAGTGCAATTTGAGAAGTAAAAAGACTGCATGAAATCCTCACAAGAAGATTCATAGTGACACCCCTTCTACCAGCTAGGAAAAGGGTGATTATCAAAAGGAAACTTCTCCAAAATAAGATGTAAATATAAAAGAAATAGACAAATCTCAAACATCTTTCAGTATTGAAAATGAATTAGCCAAGGTAAAAATTTCCATTCCTCTGACATAATTGATTAACAAGAATGAATATAGATCTCAAGTCATGAAGGCACTAAAGATAACGGAAGGAACAAACAAAATCAACTTAACTGATGACCAACCTGAATTATTGTTTGGACCTGAAGTTGAAGGGAAGTCTTGGGATGGTAGTGTGCCACCTTTCTATATCAGCTTGAACATTCATGACAATATTCTTCACTATACTATGTTTGATTCTGGTGCTTCGCACAATTCTATGCCTAGAGCCATCATGGAAAAGCTAGCATTAGACATAACAAGACCCTATAAAGATTTATATTCTTTTGATTCTAGAAAATTAATATGCTTAGGTCTCATCAAAGATTTATGTGTTACTCTAGCCCAAATCCCACCAAAGAGTGTGGTAATGGATATTATAGTGGCAGACATACCTCTCAATTATGGAATGTTTCTATCAAGATCATGGGGAGAAAATTTACAGGGTACTTTGTAGATGGACATGACATATGCTACCATTCCTAATTTTGGTCAGGAGAGAAGGTTATATGAGGAAACATTAATGAAATATATGTCTAGAGGAGGAAGTGTCAAATTTGGAAGCTGAATTGAGCAAGACAGAGGAGATGAAATTAGATGCTGGGAAAAAAGATGAAGAGGGTGAAGCCCTTTGGAACATGGATATTGATGGGGCAGTCAATAAGGAAGGAGCAGGGGCATGTATTTAGATCTCAAACTCACAAACGAGTATATCAAAGGGACATTATTACAAGCTAAATTTCCAATGTATAAATAATATAACTGAATATGAAACATTGATTTTAGGACTGCAACTTTTGAAGAGGTTGGGAGCTAAAAGGATTTTTGTACATGGTGATTCTAAACTTTTCATTAACCAAATTAAAGGTGAGTACTCAGCTAAACAACCTAGATTGAGGACCTACAAAAATGCAGTCTTAGATTTTCTACAATGTTTCATAGAATATAAATTGTCTCTGATTCCCATAGGTCAAAACATCTTAGCTGATGCATTGTCTACTTCAATGAGTAGTTGTATTATGCCTTTTCATCCCAATAGAAAATATGAAGTTGAAGTGAAACATAGGCAATTTATCCCAGATAATGTCAGATATTGGCAGGTTTTTGGTAGTGATAAGAAGATAAAAAGTTATTTGCAATTAAAAGAAGAGTTTGAGAATGTACATATTGATCCAAATAGCTATGTAGATGATGATATAAATGAAATAATGTTAAATGAGACTGATGACATTCCAGAAGAACTTGATGTTCTACAATTGAAATACAATGTGTTACCAAGCATTTTGTTGCCATTAGAAGAGTTGTTTAATTTTAATGATGTAGCCAAAAAGCCAAAGATAGAACCTGTAGGAGCTAAGGTTGAAGACTGTAATATAGGTACTGAGGAAAATCCTAATATTGTAAAATTGTCCAATTCCTTACCTGCCAAAGAAAAATATAAGTTCATTGATTTATTAAACTAAATTTTTGATGTGTTTGCTTGGAGTTATGAAGATCTAAAAGCATATGATACCACTATCATACAACATACTATTCCCATCAAAGAAGACCAAAAGAATTTCAAGAAAAAATCGAGGGTAAAAAACTTTTTGATGGCAACATCATTATTCCTTTACGATTTTCAAAATGGGTGTCAAATCTAGTGCCACCCAGCAAAAAGACAGGAGAAATAAGGCTCTGTGTGTATTTCAGGAATCTGAACAAAGTTTCTCTCAAGGATAACTACACTCTACCTAAAATGGATCATATTTATAGACAGTAGTTGGTTCCACTATAATTTCTTTGCTGGATGGTTTCTCAATATATAACCAACTTTTGGTACATCCTGATGATCAACATAAAACAACTTTCACAACACCTTAGGGGACCTTTATGTATGTCAAGATGCCCTTTGGCCTTATGAATGTAAGGGCGACTTTCTAGAGAGAAATGGATATTTCTTTTGTTGATGAGAAGGATATGTTCATTTTAATTTACCTAGATGATATTACTTTATATTCTAAAATAGATGAAGATCATTTGCTGCACTTAAGGAAGGTTTTTGAAAAATATAGGAAATATGGTATTTCCTTGAACCCCAAAAAATATCTTTTCAGTTTAGAGGAAGGAAAGATACTTGGTCATATTATTTCAAAAGATGGTATCAAAATAGACCCAGCAGAGTTGAAGCCATAATGAATATTGATCCTCCCAGGAACAAAAAAGAAATTCAGTCTTTCATTGGCAGGATCAACTTCCTGAGAAGATTCATCCCAAACTTAGCTGAGATTTTGAGAGAAATTACAAATATGCTGAAAAAGGATACTAAGACAAAATGGAATAGTGAGGCTAAAGGTAGCTTTGACATGTGCTCCTATTTTAATTAGCCATGATTTTACTAAAGATTTCATGATTTTCTCTTTTGCATCAGAACATACTATTGTAGCAATATTGTTGCAGACAAATAAGGAGGGACATGAACAACCTATAGCATTCTTCAATAGAGCTTTAAGAGATGCCTCCTTAAAGTACAATATCATGGAAAAACAAGCCTTTGCTTTAGTAAAGGCACTGAAAGACTTCAGAGTCTACATTCTACATTCCCACATAATTTCATTTGTTCCAAGTGCTATAGTGAAAGATATCCTCACTCAGATTGATCCAGATGGGAAAAGAGGCAAATGGATTACAATAATTTTAGAATATGACATTGAGATAAGGCCTACAAAATTCATCAAAGGTCAAGGATTAGCCAAAATCATGGCGGAGTGAAATTTCCGTGCACTGGATATAAATTTTATAGTTGCGCTTGATGAATAAGAAGAGTTGGAAATTCCATAGGTATCCAAAGTATTTGCTACCTCTCCTTGGGATGCAGGTATTGTTTATGTTTTACAAAATCTACAAGCTCCTCCTGGTTTAAAAAAAACCAAAGCTAGATTCCTCAAGTTAAAATGTATGTTCTACATTTTAGATCAGGTTGTGTATTGGAAAGATACTAGAGGTATTTTTCTTAATTGTTTATTGAAAGGCGAAGCAGTCAAAGTCATGGAAGACTGTCATCAAGGGGACTGTGGAGGACATTTATACTGGAAAGCCCCAACCAACAAAATCCTAAGGGTTGGTTTTTACTAGCCTACCTTGTTTGCAAATGTTCATAAGAGAGTCTCAACATGCCATCAATACCAAATATTTCAAGGCAAGAGAAAACATGTTCCCTTACCTTTAAAGCCCATTTCAGTGGAGGTTCCTTTTCAACAATGGGGTTTATATTTTATTGGAGAATTCCATCCAAGCTCTTTAGCTCAATATAAATGTATCATCGGAGCTACTGACTACTTCACCAAATGGACTGAATCCATTCCTACCAGACAAACTACAAATTTCATCAGCATTCAGTTCTTAGAAGGTAATATTATTTCTAGATTTGGGTGTCCACATAAAATCATTACTAACAATGTTGCTGCTTTCAAATCAAAGAAAATGATTAATTTTTGTCATAAGTATCATATAAATTTAGGACATTATACTACCTATTATCCTTAGGGGAATGGGTTAGTTGAATCTTCTAATAAGATTTTATTCAACATTATAAAGAAACTATTGCAGGAAAATAAGAAATCCTGGCACAAGAAGTTGATTAATGCTCTATGGGCTGACAGAATTAGCACTAAAAAATCTATTGGAATGTCTCCTTTCCAATTAGTATATGGAATGGATGTAATTTTTCCCACCTCCCTAGGAATTCTAGTGCTAAAGTTATTGCAAGAAATACAAGTGGAGCCAAATGATGTACAAAGAAGGATAAATCAAATGATACAGTTGTAGAAAACTAGGGAGGAAGTCTACAACAAAACTTAGATAATTCAAGACAAAATCAAGAAAATTCATGATAGAAGGACAAAAGTAGATGATTTCCAACTAGATGATCTGGTTTTAATATGGGACTCCAGAAATGAAGAGAAAGGTAAGCATGGAAAGTTTGACAGTCTATGGAAAGGACCTTATAAAATTGAAGCTTTTTGAGGTAACAATACATTCTTGCTGAAATATTTGACTGGAGAAGGACTACCAGGAGGACTTGTCAATGACAGACTACTCAAGCATTATTTCACTCAAGGATAGATAAGCTTTCATACATGTCATTGTAAATATCATTTTATCATTTTACTGCAAGTGAGGGTGGCTAACATCAGGAATTGAAGCCCGTAGAGAAGGCCCTAAGATTTTGATGAGTTTTTGCTAGTATTTATAATAAGAACAACTAATCAATGCAGTTACAGAATAAGGATAGAGGACTATTACCAAATGGACAAAGGCTATTGATCTATAGTGTTCTTGACAACCTCATAGGGTGGATGTCATCCCCATTGGAGCCACTATTATGGTCCTATAATTTATATGATCAATTGATGATTATGTGTTTATTTTCTATCATGAGATGTTGTAAATAATTATTTCATTTTGCAAATTATTTTCAAAGAAAAAATAAAATTAGAAACAGAAAAAGAGAGAGAAAAATAAAGAAAAAATAAAATAGGGGATATAAAAAAATGATATATATGTGAAAAAAAAAGAAAAAGAAATGAAAAAATAAAGAAAAAATGAACCCTTGTAGTGAGTAAATAAAAATGTCACTTTTAAATTTCAAAAATGTCTAATTTCTAAAGTTCTATACCTTGGTTATGATGTTTGATTTGATTATTATGTATTTGATATGAAAAAATACAGAAAATGAGTATTTGTTGTTTTGTGAATAAATAGTGCGTTGGAGTCAATGAATACGATCATCTCTGCCCAAATCTACAGCGAAGGACTATTTTCTCCCCCAGCCCCCATGCTCCTAACAGTTAACATGAGGGCGGGGGGGGCATGAAAAGTGGTTTCCAATGAAACCCCTTGGGCCAATGTGGTAGCACCTGGGGAATTTCAGAGAGTCCCCTCCTGATACCCTTTACTACTTGCACCCCCTAGCCAAATACCACCTACCTCTCCCACCAACAGCCCATCCCTCCACCACTGATCACTCGCTACATGTTTTCTCTTCCACCAGTAATCACCCGCCACATGTTTTCTCTTCCACCAGTAATCACCCGCCACATGTTTTCTCTTCCACCACTCATTACCCACCACATTCCTGTTACCCCTTGTCATTTTTTTGCCACCATTTGTCCTGCCATGTCACTCTCCTCCACGTCATATATCCATTTAACAATCCAATTTTTTTTTTCAAATTTATCATGAACGTTATATCCGTTTTGCTAATAAATTTATCCCACTCCCTTGACATTAATTTTCCCATTACATAACCAATTGGACTGTATAAACACCCAGGAAGGCCAACATTCATTCCTTTCAGCATGACATTGATCCTGCGGATCAAAATAATAAATTACAACTAACTACTAGCCTTCTACAACAAGTTTCCCTCCAGCAAATTGACACATTTCCATGGGTATGTTGGCACTATGATTCTGGTATGGCCCTATGATACAGGTGTTGTACTTGATGGCAACTCACTCAAGTGGCAATGCTCTGTTCAAGCTCTCAAAATGATGGAAATTAAGAGGTTCGCAGGTGAATGGTTCAAAAGGTGCGGACCCGCAGGTTATCCATCCAGGAGGTGCGGTCATACCCGCAGGTTATCTGCTCAGAAGGTGCGGTCCCCCAGTTCACTCACTTCAAGGCAAAGAAGCGCGCTCACGTGGGGTTTCTTAGGTTTGGCCCGTGGTATTTAGCCCGTCGTTCTTGATCCTATGGTTTTGGCCCATGGTATAGGATCTAATTTAGCCCCGGTTTGGATCCCTTGTTTTGGTTAATTGATGGTTTTGTCCCATGGTGTGAATAAGGGCTTGACTATAAATAGGGGAGGAGATCACTTGGCCAATGTATCTTTGCAATTGAATATCTTAAGATCTGAAATATTGGGTTGTCAATGTTAAATGCTTGATCTAAATCAAAGTAAATTTGAAGGTGAATCTATTAAGTCGTGATTTCTCGGGCGCATGATCAGATCTGTGCATCTGACTGGCAGTGGCACATTGGAGGGCTGTTAGTTCAGTTCAAATCAAAGGTCCCCAGGTAATTCACAGTGCAGATGCGGAGGTTCGCGGTCCGGTGAAAGGTGCAGTGTGGTGGTACGCAGTTCGCAGAAAGGCACAGTGCGTGGGCTCGCAGCGCGATCGAAGACGCAGTGCGGAGATTCAGTAGGGGTACGCGGTGTAACAGAGGGTATAGTGCAGAGGCACGCGGCAAGACAAAACAAGAAGTGCGGAGCAAGGTCAGCGATACGCGGCGCAATAGAAGGAGAAGCTGTGAAGGTACATAAAAGTACGCGGTGCGATAGAAGGAGAAGTGCATTGGCACAGTAGAAGTACGCAGCAAGAAAGAAGAAGAATTACGGAGATACGCAGTGAAGCAGAAGGCGTTCTGCATGGATACGCAGGAAAGCAGAAGGCTGGGTGCGGAGTCACGCAGTCCAGATAAGGAAAAACTACGGATCTCTCTTAAAGCAGTTGTTGATCATCTTTTATCTATTGCTGCAGAGTTCTGGGTTTATATTTCTGGTACTACCTTTCTCTTTACAACATTCTAAGGAGTTGGGTGTTTCTTTGGTTGATTGTATAAGAAGTTTGGGTGATTTGCATGTACTTGATGATTATTTGTTCTTCTTGGATCCAGTTTGAAAATTTATGAAAAGTGGTCCTTGAAAGAAAAGAAGTAGTGGGTTGTCGCTCCCTTCCAGGAGAGTCTGGAAAACGAGAGAGAGTTGTAGCTCTCTGCAGGTTGCAGCCTGCGTACTGGTAAAGGACTGCACCAGTACAAAATCATTGTAAAAGGAGTTTCTAATTGAAAGAAGATAGAGACATATTGCAGTAGGTGGTTTTCACCCACATTGGGTTTCCACCTTATATCTGGTGTTCTTTGGTGTGACTATCTGTTTTTTCTTGTTCATGCTCATTATTTTATGGTACTAACATGCAAAGTAACGATCAATATCTAAAGAATAATTCAAAGTATAAATAAGGAAGAAATATTGAAAAGAATTTGATAATATTGATTCACCCCCCCCCCCCCCCCTCTTAGTATTATTTCCAACAATTGGTATCAAAGCAGGTCCTTCTGAAGGAGCTTGATCACTTGAAGGAAGATCTAACATCATGAGCAACTACGAGAGGGAAGCATCAATCAGGCCACTGATTTTTGATGGGACAAACTTCGTATATTGGAAGGTAAGAGTTACTACCTATCTTTAATCTTTGGGTACAGAAGTATGGGACATTATAGAAACAGGGTATACTTTTCCATCAGCTACTCCTACAGATCCAACTGAGAAGAAGAAATATGAAACAAATGCAAAGGCGGTCAATACTCTTCTAGGATGTCTATCGCAATCTGAATTTGTGAAAGTTATGCAGTATAAATCCGCAAAAGAAATATGGGACAAGATTGTTCTGAGCTATGAAGGAGATGATCAAGTAAAACGTGCAAAACTTCAAACCCTCAGGATTCAGTATGAAAATCTCAAGATGTATAATGATGAAAGTGTGGCTAACTATTTTCTTCGTGTGGATGAGATTGTTAATTGTATGAAAAATTTGGGTGAAGAAATAAAAGAGGCTATTGTGGTTGAAAAAGTTCTAAGGTCTTTGTCACCTAAATTTGAATCTAATGTTTCTGCTATAGAAGAAAAGGAGAATCTACAACATCTTAAAATGTCACAACTGCATGGAATTCTAACTGCTTATGAAATGAGGAAAGGAGGTCCATCTAACAAGAGAGAAGCTACCTTCAAGGCTTCAGGCAAAGGAGAGTACTATGAATCAGGACATGGTTCAGAAGAAGAAGAAGAATCAAATTTTGTCAAAAATCCTCAAAGGGGTGCTGGACGATTCCAAGGTAAATTGCCTTTCAAGTGCTTTGCTTGTGGAAGAGTAGGTCACTATGCCACCAAATGTCCTCATAAGGATAAGATCGACAAGGGAAAGGAACCTATTAGATGGAACAAGAAACATAATAAGAAGAGATACTACACTCATGAAGACAGTGATGGTCTATCAAATAGTGATGAAGATGAACGAGGTAATGACTATAAACTTTTAATGGCCTTTGAAGATGATGATTACATGGATGCTATAGATGTGGATAGCTTTTATGAAGAAATTTCTAGACTCAAGACATGTATAGAAGAAAAGAATATGATCATTGATACTCTACAATTTCAAATTGATGAAAAAGAAAAATTTCTTGAAAAGTTAGAAGGTGAAATTTTTGGCCTTAGAAAAGAAATTGAGAAAACAAAGGCTATTAATCTTAAGTTTGTCAAAGGATCTGAAACTCTGGATGAGATCATCAATGTTCAGCGTTCTCCGCTAAACAAGACAGGTCTGGGGTATAATGGAGAAACTTCTCAAGCATCCACCTCAAAGAGTTATCTTGATGTAGCAAGAAGGAATGAGCAAAAGCACAATGGAGATCACCAGGTAAAGTAGGGACGAATTACATCAAGAACAAACAAATACTATCAGGTAAACCAGGGGCAATCCGTCTTAAGGGTGAACAAAAGCTACAACCAACCACAGGTAAAATCTTCTCAATTTGCTTCAAGAATGGATGACAATAGAAATTACAATCATTTGGTCGGTAGATTTGATAACCGCAGAAGTTTCTTCAATGGACAATGTTTCTCTTGCCATAACTTTGGTCACAAAGCAGCTCAATGTGTTGCATATAAAACAATCATGACTAGAGAAGCTCAAAAACAAAGAAGTATGACTAGGATTACAAAAAGGACCTATAACAACTTTTCGGCTCTTGAAAATGAAGTTGAATGTTCTATTTGCAATAACTTTGGTCATGAAGATTCTGAATGCAGGAGCAGGTTTCAGCAGACAAAGGAACAAGCCTCAAGCACCAGAACATGGAGAATAAAGTAACCACAAACAGAAAGATGTGGGATAGCCTTTTATGCAGAGGGACAGGAAAATCTATGGTACATCGACAGTGGATGCTCGAAGCATATGACAGGTGATAAAGAAAAGGTTGAATCATATTCTGCTTTAGAAAAGGGAAAGAAAGTATCGTTTGGAAATGATACTCCTGCAGTTATAAAAGGAAAAGCCACTTCTCAGTTGAAGGAAAAGGTTAAAGCTGGAAATGTTTTGTATGTTGATGGATTGAAGCATAATCTTCTGAGTGTCAGCCAAATGTGTGATCAAGGAACCGAAGTAATATTTAGATCAAATGGATGTCATGTTCGTGATTTTGGTACAGGTGAAACAGTGATTAAAGGTAGAAGAACTCCAAATAATCTATACATATTTGAAGAAGGACAACAACAATGCTATTTGAGCAAGGATGATGAACACTAGTTATGGCACCGGAGGTTGGGGCATCTAAGCTTTTCACAAATAAGGAAAGCATGCAAATACCAGGCAGTTTGTGGTCTTCCAGATATCAAAATTCCAGACAACACCATATGCAAATCATGTCAGTTTGGAAAGCAAACCAGAACTAACTTTCCGGAGAAGGAAGGATCAGCTAGCATGCCTCTTGAGCTAGTCCATACAGATGTATGTGGTCCTTTTAGGAAAAGGACACCTCGAGGAGAAGAATACTTGATATTATTCATTGACGATTTCTCCAGGTTTGTTTGGTTAGGACTTATGAAGCACAAAGACGAAGCATTCGAAAAATTCAAATCCTTCAAAGCCTTGGTTGAAAATGAATCAGGTTACAAAATTAAGTGCCTCAGGTCCAACAGAGGTGGGGAGTTTACCTCAAATGAATTTTTTGATTTCTGTGAAGAACATGGGATAAGAAGGGAATTCTCTACAGCTAGAACTCCTCAGCAAAATGGAGTGGTAGAAAGAATGAACAGAACAGTCCAACAAATGGCTTGTGCTATGCTTGATGAATCCGGAACTCCCGCAACTTTCTGGGGTGAAGCTGCATATGCTGCGGTTGTTATTCTCAACAAAACAAATGTCCGAGTGAACAACACTCAAACTCCTCATGAGCTCTGGTATGGTGAGACTCCTTCGGTAAAGCATTTCAAAATTTTTGGGAGCAAATGCTATATTAAGAATACTGATGAGCAACTTGGCAAACTTGAACCTAGAGCAGATGAAGGCATTCTTCTTGGTTATTCTCCACACAGTAAAGCATATAAGTGCTACAATAAAAGACTTGGAAGAATTGTTGACATCATTGATGTAGTGGTTGATGAAAAAGGATACATTCCTAGGCAAGTAAATCATGAAAATATCGAAGAAGATGAAGACTACCATTAAAGACAGAATGATGAAGAAGAAGAACCTCAAGAAGCACCAAAGGAACAGATAAGGATAGAAGAGAAGACTCCATCCGGGTACGTTCAGAAGAATCATCCAGAATCTCAGATTTTGGGGCAGAAAGAAGCAAGTGTACAAACAAGAACAACAATTGCAGAAGCTTCAAGCTATTTGGCATTACTCTCCTCCACTGAACCACAAAATGTAAAACAGGCATGCAAAGATGAATGTTGGGTCAAAGCAATGGATGAAGAACTTGAGCAGATCGAAAAGAACAATACTTGGGAGTTGGTTCCTAGACCAAAGGATAAGAATGTTATAGGGACAAAATGGGTCTTCAAAAATAAGTTGAATGATAATGGGGAAGTAATTAGAAACAAGGCCAGACTTGTTTGTAAAGGGTATGTGCAGCAAGAAGGAATAGATTTTGAAGAAACTTTTGCTCCTGTTGCAAGACTTGAGGCCATGCGAATGTTCCTTGCTCTCTCAAGCTTTCAAAAGTTCAAAGTATTTCAAATGGACGTGAAATCAGCCTTTCTGAATGGAGACTTAGAAGAAGAAGTATACATTGAGCAGCCAGATGGTTTAATTCTTGGAAATGATCCAAATCTTGTATACAGACTGAAAAAGGCTCTCTATGGTCTTAAACAAGCTCCAAGGGCTTGGTACTATCGTTTGGACAAATATCTTCATCAACAAGGTTTTTCAAAAGGATCAGCAGATAACAATCTTTATATAAAAATTGAAAATGACAAATTGCTAATACTTGTTGTATATGTAGATGACATTATCTTTGGTAGAAATGAAGAAGCTATGAGTCAAAGCTTTCCCTTGGTGATGCAGAAAGAATTTGAAATGTCCTTACTTGGAGAACTGACATATTTTCTTGGTTTGCAAATCCAACAAAATGAAGGAGGGATCTTCTTGTCTCAAACCAAGTATCTCAAGTAGATTTTGAAGAAGTATGGCATGGAAGATGCAAAACCAGTATGTACACCCATGATCACAGGATGTAGCCTCAGTGCAAATGATGAATCAGCAGCAGTGTATCAACCAACCTACAGGTCTATGATTGGAAGTCTACTTTATTTGATAGGTACCTGCCCAGACATCATGCATGCAGTGGGAATAGTTGGAAGATTTCAAGCAAATCCAAAGGAAACTCATCTTCAGGCAGTGAAGAGAATTTTCAAATATCTTCAAGGGACTCAAAATTATGGCTTATGGTATCCTAGAGGTACAGATCTCACACTTCATGCCTATATAGATGCAGATTGGGCCGGAAGCGTGGATGACAGGAAGAGCACAAGTGGTGGTGCATTCTTTATGGGTTCCATATTAGTATCTTGGTTCAGCAAGAAACAAAGTTCGATTGCCTTATCTACAGCTGAAGCGGAATATGTTGCTGCTGCATCTTGCTGCACTCAACTCCTTTGGATGATTCAGACCTTGCAGGATTTTCAAATCACTTGTACACCACCTATCTCCATCTTATGTGATAATACAAGTGCAATCAGCATTTCAAAGAACCCAGTCATGCATTCAAAGACCAAGCACATACCAATCAAGTATCATTTTCTCTGGGAACAAGTGCTTGAACAAAAGGTCAAGTTGGAGTATGTTCCTTCTAAGGAACAAGTTGCTGATATACTCACCAAACCATTGCCCAGGGAGACCTTTGAATACCTCAGACAAAAGCTGGGGGTTGTTGATGCATCATCTTGTTGTTGAATCTCTTCTGATTGTTGGTTGTATGCAAGGTTTATCTGGGGTATATGCGTATATTTGTTGGGTTGCGGATTGGTCGAAGATCGAATGGCACAGGTTCAGGGGGAGCATATAATGCATTGTTGGCATTATGGAGGAAGTACAGAAGGAGATCATGGATGTTGGTCTGAATATTGTTGCAATATGTCTCTATCTCTTTCATGGTCATTTATGGTGTTTGGTGGATTCTAGTTCTTCTTTGCAGATCTGGTTTATAGTCAGGGGGAGCATGTTCTTAGGGGGAGCATAACCCTTTGCCCTTGATGTCAAAGGGGGAGAATGACGTTGAGGATCTTGAGGTTGCCATCAAGTCCAAAGGGGGAGATTGTTGGCATTATGATTCTGGTATGGCTCTATGATACAGGTGTTGTACTTGATGGCAACTCACTCAAGTGGCAATGCTCTGTTCAGGCTCTCAAAATGATGGAAATTAAGAGGTTCGCAGGTGAATGGTTCAAAAGGTGCGGACCCGCAAGTTATCCGTCCAGGAGGTGCGGTCATACCCGCAGGTTATCTGCTCAGAAGGTGCGGTCCCCCAGTTCACTCACTTCAAGGCAGAGAAGCGCGCTCACGTGGGGTTTCTTAGGTTTGGCCCGTGGTATTTAGCCCGTCATTCTTGATCCTATGGTTTTGGCCCGTGGTATAGGATCTAATTTAGCCCCGGTTTGGATCCCTTGTTTTGGTTAATTGATGGTTTTGTCCCATGGTGTGAATAAGGGCTTGACTATAAATAGGGGAGGAGATCACTTGGCCAATGTATCTTTGCAATTGAATATCTTAAGATCTGAAATATTGGGTTGTCAATGTTAAATGCTTGATCTAAATCAAAGTAAATTTGAAGGTGAATCTATTAAGTCGTGATTTCTCGGGCGGATGATCAGATCTGTGCATCTGACTGGCAGTGGCACATTGGAGGACTGTTAGTTCAGTTCAAATCAAAGGTCCGCAGGTAATTCACAGTGCAGATGTGGAGGTTCGCGGTCCGGTGAAAGGTGCAGTGCGGTGGTACGCAGTTCGCAGAAAGACATAGTGTGTGGGCTTGCAGCGCGATCGAAGACGCAATGCGGAGATTCAGTAGAGGTACGCGGTGTAACAGAGGGTACAGTGCGGAGGCACGCGGCAAGACAGAACAAGAAGTGCGGAGCAAGGTCAGAGGTACGCGGCGTGATAGAAGGAGAAGCTGCGGAGGTACATAGAAGTACGCGACGCGATAGAAGGAGAAGTGCGTTGGCACAGTAGAAGTACGCAGCAAGACAGAAGGTGAATTGCGGAGATACGCAGTGAAGCAGAAGGCGCTCTGCGTGGATACGCAGGAAAGCAGAAGGCTAGGTGTGGAGTCACGCAGTCCAGATAAGGAAAAACTGCGGATCTGTCTTAAAACAGTTGTTGATCATCTTTTATCTATTGCTGCAGAGTTCTGGGTTTATATTTCTGGTACTACCTTTCTGTTTACAACATTCTAAGAAGTTGGGTGTTTCTTTGGTTGATTGTATAAGAAGTTTGGGTGATTTGCATGTACTTGATGATTATTTGATCTTCTTGGATCCAGTTTGAAAATTTATGAAAAGTGGTCCTTGAAAGAAAAGAAGTAGGGGGTTGTAGCTCCCTTCCAGGAGAGTCTGGAAAACGAGAGAGAGTTGTAGCTCTCTGCAGGTTGCAGCCTGTGTACTGGTAAAGGACTACACCAGTACAAAATCATTGTAAAAGGAGTTTCTAATTGAAAGAAGATAGAGACATATTGCAGCAGGTGGTTTTCACCCACATTGGGTTTCCACCTTATATCTGGTGTTCTTTGGTGTGACTATCTGTTTTTTCTTGTTCATGCTCATTATTTTATGGTACTGACATGCAAAGTAATGATCAATATCTGAAGAATAATTCAAAGTATAAATAAGGAAGAAATATTGAAAAGAATTTGATAATACTGATTCACCCCCCCCTCTCAATATTATTTCCAACAGGGTAACCTTGTTCTTTAGACTTTTTCTATCAAGATTTTCTCTAGTATTTTTTGTTTGCTATCCGTTTTCCTTTTCACAATGTCAAACAGTAAAGGGAAGGGAAAAGTTATAGAGTCAAATCCCCTCATTCCCCCAGTCCTAGATTTTGACAAATCTCCCCCGATAGACACCCAATAAACGATTTCCAAGACCTATTTTGAATTTTACCTATATGAGCTCCGGAACAAGGCAAAGCAAAACTTCATGGATAAAAGTGATGATCTTAAAATTTGGGAATCACTTCTCCCTTAATTCATTTTCCCTCAATCTCACTTTTTCCCTAAATTCTATCTGGTGCCATCTTCAATATTTGCCAAGTGAAAAGATTGTCATTTCCAATAATAACGTAGACATTTTCTCCATTTCCCTTGAAAGTATCTCATAGGCCCTGAAAATTTAATATCAGGCCTCCCATCATCCCTTTTCTGCCTATGCTTAATATAAATGTATAAAAAAATTGACATTCCCTTAGAGAGCCCAAATTTTTTAGTGTTTTCTTCCAGAAAATGTTGAATTACCCCAGACCAATCCCCCATATCTAGTCTCAATCTTCCTAGAAATGTCCAAACAGGTGATTTCTATGGTAACCTGACTGCTTGGGTATCTTAATGACCAGTGGGTAGATGAGATAGTGTTAGGATTTTTATCAATTTTTGTAGTAGGCAAACATCCATCAATTCTTTTCAACTACAATCAATTTTTGTCCAATTCAATCCATGACCAGTTTGTAAATTTCAAAGCAGAAGGTGTCTTTAAGTATCATTGAGTGTTGGTTTACCTTATGCTATTTTATCAGTCATACAGGTTCAAGTTTTCCCTACAGAAGACAAATAATGAAGGGAACCCTTAGTCAATGCTTCACTAGACTTCGTTGGTCAGAAATAACTTAGAAGAGTATTCGTATACTGATTTTGTTGATAAATTTCTACATACCTCACTATGGTTGTTGAGTAGTGATTTGATCCCAAGGATTTCACTTGAGATAAATAAATTCTTGCACTCGTCAGAACAAGCTAAAGTTGGAGACTAGTAATTATACCAAAACTACACTGACATTAGAGTATATGGATTAGAATTACCTCCTTACAAGTTGCTAGCATTTGTACCAGTTACAATATTTGCATTAGAATACACTAGGGAAATGCTAAACATGGATGAGCTGCATTTTGTCTCCTACAAAAAGAAAGCACAATTCAAGATGAAGGCTCATATAGGTCCCTATATCATCAACACCAGAGCTGCAGTAAAGGAGGTAGAAGCTATATTGAGTCAAATAAAATTCAAGCTTAGTTTCTCTTGGTCCTATGATCCCCTAGGCATCATTTCAAAGCTCATATTGGAACAAAAGAGTACCTCCTATGCACATACACCAAGGCCTGAAATTGAACAATATGCTAACTAGGAGGAATGGATAGAGGACACTTTATAGGAAGCTGAAGAACAACTGGTTAGTGAATCATCCATGCAAACACCTCTTCCCAAGGAAAAGGAGGGAAAATGGAAAGAGAAGCCATGTCCCCTACTGATTCTAAAACTCAAGATGAAGATTTTTTTTTTTAAAAGGAAAAAGAAGGACCCAAATACTACTAAAAAATAAGATCCTTGGATTAATCCTTAGTTTAAGCCTCAAGTAATTACTATCGAAGATGAAACTCCATAGGAAAGGGACACATAGTAGCCAGCCACAGTGATTTTGTTAGGGACTCCTGTCACTTCTTCTACTCAAATAGAAGAAACAGTTTAGTCACCTACTATAGAAACAACAGTCCAATCGTCAGTATCATGCAATTTCTAAATTTCAACTCAGCGAAGTATATTTTCAAGAATGAAGCTTTGAAGGCTTCCGCCTACTCTAAATTTTCAAAGAAGACAACTAAAACCCAGAAAAAATACTCTCTACATTTGATTCAAAGAAAGGACAGTTCCAGATGGCCTTCATGGAACCTTTAGTACCAGCTCCTAGGAGTGTTGAAGGCTACAAAGCCTGCAATTTGTCAATTGATACCAAAAAGATTCATGAAATTGATTAAATCAATTTACACATGCATACAAGGGAGTTGATATTCTCAACACTTACCAGTTCAGCCATGACTTCTTCAAAATTCAGTCATCTTTAAACAACATGGATTCTCAGCTGAAGATTGAGAAAATTTCATAATTTGCTAAGGACAACACGATCATATCTCTAGAAGATTTGATAGTAAAAATAGGACATGACCCTATTGATATCAAAGCAGTAGAAGAGCTCATAAAGATCAAAGAGGAAGACATTCAGACATTAAGGAAGTAACCGAAGCTACCCTCAACAAAACATCCTCAAGCTAAAGAAGTTTCTAATATAGAAATGGAGAAGGAAAATTTTTTTACCATAGTGGTTGAGCAGAATGCACAAATACAAAAAATGGAGCAGGGCATGGATGCACCATTGAAAGAAAAAGAATTGTGGGAAGTAGCAGGGGAATCTATATCAGGCATAGGTAGAGCAGCAAAAACTTTGACAAAGGAAACATCTTCAAAGTCTATAAAAGAGCTTACCAGAGCTTTGGAAGAATTGTCATCACTTTAGGCTGAGAAAGAGAAATTGTCAGCAGCATTAACTCAGATGGAGGAGAATAAGATTAAAACTGATAATGTATATTTGAAAAAAATGCAGAAAAATTACAAGCTCATTCAAAAAATACAGAAAAATGAGGACCAGTCATTTGTCATTCAGATGTTGATAGAGGCTAAGAACAACATTTGAGAGAATAAAAATGCCAATATAATAGTTATGTGGCCTTTAATTTAGATCAATTTTGAGCAAGAGGAACTTGTGCAAAGAGTCAAGATAGAAATACAGAATACAGAGGAATATTTGGAGCATAGACAAAAACAGGCACAAAGGATTATCAAGATGTTGAATCCTAAAACCAAGGAGGAACTAGAAGACCTGAACATTCTAGATAGGACAACAACAGTCATGGAGGTTAAGAGGGTCTTAACAAAAAAGAATTTGATGATACAACTGGAGAACAAATGTAAAGACCTTGAGTTGTAGGTCAGGAGGTTCAACAGAAAATTCACACTACTGCATAAAAAGGGTTTACCTACTCTGAGGAATTCTAATGGAAAATTGATCCCATTAGAAAACTACCAAGAACAGTTGTGCAACATAGGTGTTGATGCTTCCAAGTTTGTAAAGGCTAGAGGAGTTATTAGTGGAGAATCATTCATACACGAAATACAGTTTGATTTGAATATTCAACATGAAATCCATCACATTTTTGTCAATAAGCCAACTTTTGACACTTACACTAAAGTGGATGAAAGGTTCAAAAATATGGTTAACTTTTCTATCTCAAGTGAATAAAGGTGGGACCGGTTACTAGAGTCGATCGAGTGAAGTGTAACTGAAGCACAAACATTTAGGCAGTAGAGGAACAACATTTGCTGCAAAATAGCTAAATTTATCACTAGATTCCTACATAGCCTCAATAGCGCAAAAAATTTCTGCAGATTTTCCCTATTTTTCTTCTTCTATATCTAAAATATTTGTCTTTAACATATATTATTTTGTAAATATATTTTATCTTGAAATCCAATCTGACATGTAATAGTTTTCTATAAATATTCATAAATAGGACTTAGAAAAGGTTGGAACTTGTATGAAGAAAGAAAATATTTTGATGTAAGCTCTACACGTACTCATGTGATCAATTTCAATAATATAGAGAGTTTGTTCCAGGATTCTCGCATCAATAAATTGGTGATGTTCCTTCTCATGTGAAATTGTTATTTCCTCAGTTTTCCACATGTTTTTCTGTCTCTATTGTTTAAAGAAGATAAGGGGCTAAATTTGTTTAAGTACACTCTGTTATGGCTTACAAACAATATCAATGTTTTCTTTCTCATGTTAAGTATAAAAATCATCTTGGCATGCTCTATATTTAATTGAACATAAATAATTTCATCCTATTCACTCCACCAATTCTCTAGAAATCCAAAATCTTGTCTATCCTTCCTTGTTACAACTACTCTGTCACTTTTGTGTTTGATCACTCAAAGACTCATGACTCCATGCCCAATTTATTTTCCTTGCAGTTTTCAACCAAATTTTTATGGGAAAATTTAGTGTTTCTTCAAACGTCTAACCCCTGGACCTAGTAGCAAGTCTAGAACAATAGTTAAAGTAATTCCATTGCTTTTCCTATAGCTAACAGATAAAAGAAAGAGGAGTAAAAGAACCAACCTGTATCTCTCTCTTGATCCCTCTTCCATTTGATCGCTTTCGCCGCTCCCTTCCATACTTAACTCACTTGAAAGGTACCTGCACACAAGCCGAGACAGAAAACCATCAAAGCATACATATCGATCTATTAACTAAACATATTATAGAATCGAAAGTAAAATATACATCACATGACACATGAATGGGAAAAAGCATAGAACTCTTTATTCATAGAAGGAAATATTATAACCCATGTAGATGCATGTCTGATTCAGTGTCATCCTTCTAGCTTCAAACCCTTCTCTCCTCATGAAACAACAATTTGACATGATAACATTACTCTCTCTACTAATATTATTCCAATAGCACTTCCCTAGCTTATGAAGTTCCAACCTAGACTAGCCTTGGGATGCTTGGTCCTTTTATAGTTGAATGGAGGAGGTTAAGCCATTAATGGCCCTCATGAATGCTTTGCCATAATTGGGAAGTGGTTCCATGGAGGAAGGGATAATGGATTAGGGTTCATTCGTCTCCTTCCTGATCCAAAAGCGAGCTCTATCCTTCTAGAAACCTCCAGAAGCATCCATTGGATGAGGAATCCAATGGATTCGTTTAAAAAATTTAATGGATCTCACTCATCACAGGCAAAACAAAGGCTAGGTGCGATGCATAACACCTAGACAGTGCAGTTCCTACAATGCATTGTAGCCTGATAAAAAGCCATATGTGCTAATCTCTCTAGGGGCATTTTTTGGATGAATGGTGACATGAAACTCTTGGGAGGCAAGCATGATGTAGGTTAACTTCATTAGGGAATGAAAAAAACTGAATTAGGGGTTGATGGACCCTAATAATATGGATCTAGAAGTCAGGGTTGATGAGACCAAATTTTCCTGTAATAGTTGCCCCCTAAAGAATGAAGTCGAAAATAACCATGTCGAGTGAGATGCTTTACCACTTGGAGAGAAGGTTTCAAAGTGGAAGGTGACTTGCATCAGTTACAATACAAATATCATGATACTTTGATTTTTTCTCATAATTAGCTGAGGGAAGGCATCCCCATGCTCAGCTTTATAAAATTTCATTACATGTACAAATATAGTTGTCTATAAATGTAGACCCATGAGTGGATGACCATGAATGTAAGGCCATTATACATTTGATATAGTACTCCTGAAAATATATCGCAGCCCAGATGGATGAAACTAGATCCGAGGTCTTCAATCTCATCCAATCTTTCACTCAAGTACAAGTCTAACCATGTGAATAGATGATCTAAATTTGAACATGGAGAGACATCGTCTGATTACCAACCAATGATGTAAGCCGTTAACAGACACGAGAGGAATCACCAATAATGATAATGACCCTGAAAGTACTGCAGTACATTTCGTATGGTGTGAATAAATGATTTGATGTCGAACACCAAACGAATTATTTCGGTCAAAGGCCATTGATGTCAGCCTATTGCCGGAAGCAAGAAACCTGCCATTGATGTATGCAAGTCTCAAGGTACTGAAGGGGTGTTTCTAAGTCAACTTCTTGGATGATGTGCTGATGTCAACAAGAAGTGACTCGTCGCAGGTGGGCCTTGATGTATCCTGCATTAATGACACAAAACGAGGTAAATGATTTTTGGAGATGAAACATTGACTGATGACACGAGGTTCAGGAATGGAGGGCATGAAAATGAAGGTTTATTGTATTGTAAAGGATGAAGTTTTGAACTGAATGACTTCTCTTGAATATATCGGCGACACTGAAGTGAATTGGTAGCATTGACCGAAAACAAAGTGATGGATGGTATGATAGATCAACGGTGTGATAACCATCAAGCTGAATGACCCAACCCACATAGTCAGGGTGATGAGGTGAAAGTGTCATGTTAAAGAGCGACTTGCTACCATAAAGTGTTACCAACTTTTTCCCATTTTCCCCAGTCATTTATGACCAATACATCTTTATTTTTATCAGGCTTGAGGAGGATAACATATGCTTGTTGTATAATTCCACCCTTTGGGTGAATCCATTGCTATTTGATGTTTTAACCAGTCTAGCAAAGGTGAAACTCGGTCTTGTCTAGATGGACAAGTTTGTCGCTATTTAATTTTTTTAATGAGTTTAACAACAAAGTTAACTCACTCCTTTTCACATTTAGAGAGTCTGAAAAGGGACTAAAATGAAACTCCAAAAGTTCTTTTTCGTACATTTGTCTCTCAAGCTCGAAAAAGCATAAAACAATACAAGAGAGAACTTATTGATCATGTTTGACCAATGAGTACCTTTTTCGTAGGTAATCTATCTCAGCCTGAAAAAGCGGTAAAACTATACTAAGTAGATATCGATTCTTATCCATTAACAAGCTAGAAACGACAAGTGATCTGCAATCTTTTCATGTTTAGAGAGTCTGAAAAAGCTTAAAGAGGACTCTAGTGGGTTCCTTTTTCGTTTTTAACAAAGCTCGAAAAAGCAATAAAAGTTTTCTTTTTGGTCAAAGATGTTCAATTTACACGTAAGCACATCATAACTTCTTTCCAGTTGTTAATCCTTCTCAAGATACCATCAAAAGGTTAAACAATACATGTTCATGGATTAAATAGATAAAAAACCATTGTTTACTCGATTATTGTTGCAAACGTCTATTTAACACATAATTTGCTAAAGAGTCAGTTAATGTGTTTAGACTTATGGAAATATGTTGATATTGAATAAACTCGAAATACCTTTCCAAAATATGAACTCTAAGTTACATATGATGAATTGATGGGTTTCAAATAGCATAAATGCCAGTAACTTGTAGCACAACGAGCTGTGAGTCTATCCTAATGATAATTTGGCGAATGCTAAGTGAAATGGCATCAGAGAGAAGTTCAATCAACACGCTATACTCAACGATATTATTTGTTGATCAACCGATACAAATCCCTCTAAAACACATTAACTCGCCGCTTAGAGTGAAAATGGCCCATGCTGTAGAAAATAGGTTCTGCATACTACGACTAGCACCATCAGCGTAACCAACCCATGGTTCTGAAAAGTTCGACATCTACAATAAATGTGAAGTGGATTACTTAACGAAATAAAAACCCTAAAAGAAACACACTCACACATGAAATTGAAGCATATTTACATGAGTTTTACCATACTCAATTAAGCATAGTAACGTTTTAAATACAACCCGTTTCTGGGCTTAGATAATGGAATTCTGTCATAATCTACTAAATCATAGGCACCTTTCATCAAAACGCACTCAACAATATAAGGGCCCATCCAAAGTGGTTCAAATTTTCCTGCACCAATTTTATCCGACTCCTGATTGTAAAGCAAGACTAGGTCACCTTCTGAGAAGACTCGAGGCTTGACATTTTTATCATATCATGCCTTTACCCATTTCTTGTGTGCTTCGTTAGCCAATGTGGCATCATGATAGGTTTCATCCATATGGATTAATTCCAAGAAACGTGCTTCTTCCTCAGAAGTGTCAGGTAGCAGGTCAATTGTGAGTTTGAGTGATGAAATTTCACATTGAATCAGCAAGACTGCTTCCAAACCATACACCAACTAAAAGGGTGTGAATCCGATAGCATTTCTCACTGAGGTTCGATATGCCCACAAGGCCGAGTACAAGATTAAATGCCAATTTCTTTTGTGAACTCCAATCATTCGTTGTAACATGTGCTTAAGGACCTTGTTGATAGCCTCAACTTGTCCATTAGCTTGCGGATAATATGGAGTAGAACTATCATGTGAAAGTCCTAATTTGGCAGCTAACTCAACCATCATGTGATTGCGAAAATGCGATCCATGATTTGTAAGTATAGCCTGTGGTACACCAAACCTGACAAGCACGTGGTTGAAGAAAAATAATGCAGTTGTTTCACCGTTGTTGTTTAATGTAGGCATCGCCTTGGCCCATTTGGTAAAATAGTCAATGACAACTATAATATACACATGCCCCCCAGTCGAGGTGGGGTTACATGTCATGAAATCTATGCCCCATTTTTCAAATGGTCCAACATCAACTACTGGATGAAAAGGTGCAAGTGGTAATCTAGTTTTCTGATTGAATATTGGACATGCATGACAACTTCTCACAACAATCATACAATCCTTGAATATTGTTGGCCAAAAGTATCCAGCACAGAGAATTCTCTGTGCTGTTGCATATACGGAAAGATGCCCACCACAGGCACCTGAATGACAATCATTCAAAGCTTTCTTGGCCTCCTCATGAGTGAGGCACCTACGTAATATCATATCAATACCATGATGATAAAGCGTGTCACCAATAATCAGATAATGATTGGCTTGGTATTTGATACGTCTCTATTTAGAGCGAGAGGTATCGGGCCAGAAATCTTGGGTCTGAAGATAGATCAATATATCTCCATACCACGAATCACCTGATGAAATGAGAAAGAGAGACTCATCCACAATTGATGTTTCTGATGGTAAATCGTTGGAGGATGAGGGAAGGTTGCAAAGTAGTTCGAAAAATACAAGAGATTTCTTTGACTTAGACTTAATGAAATCCAAATCAAATTCCTACAATATAACTATCCACTTTGAGTACTTGCCCCTAAGCAATTGACATGACAAAATGTATGTCATAGGGTTGCAATTGGAGATAATTGTATTTTTACGTAGGAGAATATAGTGACGAAACCTCTACATAGCTTGAACAGCTACCAAAGCTAACTTTTCGACATATGAATATTTTCTTTCTGTATCATTGAGATTGCAACTCAAATAATATACAGGATGTTCTATTCCATCTACTTCTTGGACTAAAACCATTCTGATGGTTGTATTTGCAGCGACGAGATACAGGTAATAGTCATGTTGATAGTTTGGGGCATACATTAATGATGCTCTAATCAGGGAATCCTTAAGAGCACTAAAGGAAGCTTGTGCAACCTAATCCCAATAGAAGGGTACCTCTTTCTTCAATAGACGTGTAAAACCTTTAGCCAACTTGGCATAGTGTGGAATGAACCTCCTCAAAAAGTTTTCCTTCCCTTGAAGTTTATGTAACTCTAATAAATTCGAAGGTGGAGGCAAGTCAAGTATTGCCTGAACCTTACTTGGATCGAGTCGAATTCCATATTTTGAGACCACGAATCCAAGCAATCGACCAGAGCCAACACAGAACACACACTTGTGTGGATTGAGTCTTATTTTTTAGTGTCGGCACTGTAAAAATATTGCTCTAAGATGTTGTGGGTGATCAGTCCACTTTCATGAATGAGCAGGACAATCATCAAGATATGGTTGTACAATGTTCTTAATGTCATGGAAAGCATAATTCATTGCCCTCTGAAATGTAGCCCCTGCATTCCTCAAACCAAAAGGTAACTTTCTGTACGTGAATGTGCCCCAGGGACAAATAAATGTAGTTTTTGACTGATCCTTTGGGCAGATATTGATTTGATTGTAACCAGAAAATCCATCCATGAATGAAAATATTTCACATCTGGCACATTCGTCAATAATCTGGTCGATGAGGGATGTAGGATAATTGTCTTTTGGAAATTCTTTATTTACATCCCAGTAATCAACACACACTTGGATTGTCCCTTGTTTTTTCATCACAGGATCAATATTTGATACCCAATCGGTAAGAGGTACAGGGTAAATGAAGCCAGCACACAAAAGTTTTTCAACCTTTGTCTTAATGGTAACAACTTTCTTTGGATGTACAGGTCAAAGGCGCTGTTGTACTGGTTTGACATCAGGGTACATTTTGATTTGATGTTCAACAATGCTTGAATCAATGCCTGGCATCTCCTCATAAGACCATGCAAATACATCTCTAAATTCACGAAACAGAGCATGGTAAATATTGAGTTCTGAAGGAGAGCAAGATTTGTCGACATGAATGTTTTCTACAACGTTACGCTTGGTCGAAATGTCCATAGAAATGGTTTCTTCTATATTAGACAAGTTATGCTCAGAATCTACTAAATCTATTCTAACAGAATTAGAAAAGAAATCTACAATTGAAGGGTGTACTAGCTCATCTGAACAATCCTCATTGGAATCTGGAGGAAGGGAATGATGATGATAATCTTCCCAAGGTTCTTCCCCTATCATCATGGATTGGATGATTTCCTCATCTATAGAATATATACAAGCAAAAGGATTGGAAGAAGTATTGTATTCAAGTGAATGATCTACCCATACAATTGGTGATTGTGGATCTAGAAATGTCACACAAGCAAGAAAAATTGATTGCTATGCAGGTTCGATAGGACTTAGCAGCATAACCTCAACAAAACTCTCGTCTTCATCACTGTTGGTGATCCTCTTAAAATCAGATGAATTAGAGGATAACATATTACATGTCTCCACTCTCGCAACTTCCAATGTTCTAAATGGTGGAGGAAGTGTGAAAGTACCCATTAAGGAGGGATCTTTAAAAATACCTACACCAACAGATTGAAGTGAAAGTGGGGGTCCGTTAACAAACGGAATGCTTCCCATAACTTGAGAACTAGAGGAAAAAAATGAGGTTTGGTTGATAACTGTTATTTCACCTTTATGAGGGAATGTAATCATACAAAAGTACGTGGAAAGAATAGCAGCCATGGCATAAACCCATGGTTGTCCAAGTAAAATGTTGTAATCAAGGGGTCCGTCAACCACCTCAATCTCAACAGTTACCATTTTCCCCCCTAGTTCTACTTGCAAATTATTCAAAATTCCACATGAAGTATAAGTCCTTCCATCAAAAGCCTTCAATGTGGTTGGTGATCCTGATAACGTAGGTGACCCCAGTGTTTTCCAGCAGCTCATTGACATAATACAGGTAGAAGCTCCCTCATCTACGATGGTTCGATGAATATTTTTGTTGAGAGCTTTAACCTGAATTAGAAAGGCTAATTGAGCTGGTAACTGTGGTGTATATCCTGAGTGATTAAAAACCACAAGATTAGAATCCGTTGGATCTATTCCACCTATTACTGACAGTAAAGCCTGCTTCTGGGAGGGGCAATTTTGTAATACCTAAAATGTCGACATAGCAGAAGGAGACTAAGCAAGATCTTCTACTATGTTATAATTTTGAGCAGCTCGAGCTCGAGGGTTAAACGTTGATTTATGTACAACTCACTTAGGTGGCTTTATTGTTAACTCTGGTGCAATGGGCAGTGGAATATTTTCCGATGCGGTCGAAGTCGAAGAACTAGGTTGATCAGTGGCTTGATTATTTGATGATGATGGTAAATTACCATAATCTTTACTATGTGTCTGAACCAAAACTTCATCTTTAGGTTTTGCGATGGATAACATTAATACCTGGGATGTGGAAACATTTTCAGTTGCAACCATATTGGTATCCGAGTTCGGAAACAAATCTATCAACATTGCTAATGTGGTAGAAGCTTTTAATAGTTTAGAAACTTTTGAGCGGTGAGGACAATCCCTTGTAAAATTCTCGTTATCACATATCAGACATGGATAACGAGGTTTCTTTCCCAAAGTAGAGGAATCAGATGATTTTCCTTGAGGAGGGTTTTTAGTTTTCTTCTTATTTTTCCCTTTCTTCTTGCTTCCTGGTTGCTTTTGATTCTTACCTTTATTAGATGACACAGCATTAATCTCGGAAGCAAGAACCTCAGGTGCATTTATAGTTTGATTTGTGGCAAGTGATTGAGCAGATGGTTTACTTGCCGTCTGCGTGCTCAAGGAAGCGATCACACCATCTCTGGCATGAGAGTCCCTATTCGATGGTGGAGGTGGAATGGATTGATTTAGGTGCGGTGCATGTGGAATTTTGTCATAGAGCGTGTTGGATTGTGTGTAAATTAAATCCAAGTATTGGGCATGAGCAGTCACTTGCTCTTTTGTAACAACTCCTCTTTTAGCCACATCCTTAGTGATAGATGGCAATAAGGACTTAATGAACCACTCAGCTAAAAGATGATCAGGAACATAGGTTTTAACCATACAACGACGAGGACGCCACCCATGAATATGATCTGATATGTGAGTAGAAGTCATTTGTTTAAAGTTGGTCAAAAGTTTCATTCCAGTTTCATATCTGATGCGTAACTGGAACTAGGTCAAAAAGGTAGTGGCTAAATGGGTGAAATTATTAAAAGAAGCTCTTGGCAATTTAATATACCACTTAGCAGCCAAACCAATGAGTGTTCTTTGGAAAAGACAGAGTCTTACTGAATCATCATTCAAGGAGTTCGAAGAACACCACAAATGATAAGTCATAACGTGATTTGACGGTCTTCTCCAGGATTTCCACTAAACTTTGGAATATCAGAAGGCAACTTATGAGGAATTACCGGCCACAATGGTGAATACAAAATTGGATCATTGGTGAGCCAATTTAAATCTGGTAATTCTAGAGTTGCCACAAATGGCAATTGCTGATTCAAATCAAGTTGAGCATATCTGGGATAAGATGGAATTGTCTGTGCCATAGGCCTTTGCATACCTGCATAAGGTTGTGGGACATATCTGGTATATGGATTAAAACTAGGTTGACCTTGCATTTTTCCGTAACTGGTTCCGGCTTGATACATAGGACCCTAATACACTTGATATTGTGCTTGCCCAGGTTGAGATTGAAAAGTAGGCCCATACTGAGGTTGGACATTCTAAAAAGGAGGTTGTAGATACTGCGGCTGCCAAGGCTGTTGGGGTATCGGTTGTGAAGTTTGATATTGCCCCCCAATGCCAGTTTGACCAGGCAGAGAATAAACTAAAACTGTAGCAACTTGAATTAGTCCAGATAATGGCACACTAACCTGAGGTAATTATACCCGAGAAACAAGCGGTTGTTGCATAACAGCTTGAGAAGTTTGGGTTTGCTTACTCGAAACTTAAGGTTGCGAGGTAGTGGAACTAACTTACATAGGTTGAGATACAACAGGTTGAGCTTGTATCTGTTGTTCCATAGTTACGACAGGTTGGGTCGAAATAATTGGCTCAGTTCACATAGGTTGTGTCGGATACACAAGCCTTGGTTGTGGTGGCATAGTTGGCTGCCATTGACAGACTCTCATTTCAGGCTGACCTAGATACAACGGGACATAACCATAGGGTTGTCCTCCTTGATAGGGAGGATGCTGTGAATAGGCATATTTCTGACCATATGGTGGCAATCCAGTGTTAAGAGGATATATGGGTCTTTATTCACCATATTTCCCAGTCTGATACTAATAAGCAGGATCAAACTGTTGTCCTTGATAAGAAGAACCAGGTAAAATTCCTGATGATGACATGGGTGATGACCATGGCAAAGAAGAAACCCCTGAGTGGATTCCAGACATAGACTGGTAACCAGCCGAGACAGATGGTTGTCCATATAAATGTGACTCAAGTGTGGTAGTAAACATCGAAGAAGCAACGACAAAGGACTTTGCCACAACTACATCAGATGAAGCAGTCTAGGATGTTTGCAGTTGTTCTGCCATGGTTAACTGACCCAAAAGTTGACCTAATGAATCAAGTGGGATTTCAGAGGCAGCAGCAAAACAAGGAAGAGACTCAGAATAAAGATATAAACCAGGTCCAAAATGATGTGGAGTTCCGAGGGTAGAATATTCTTCAGCTTCTTCCTCTACAGCAATTAATCTAGGTGGAAGGATTTCACTGTCAGGTCCAAAAAAGACTTCTGGTGTTAAAGATGGAGTTTCAGGAACTACAAATGACTGAGGTATTTCAGTAACAACTTCAGAATGTTCAAGGTTAAAGTCCAGATGTTCTGGTAAAAGAACTTTAGTTTCAAGGGAAGGTTCATGAACAATTTTAGGTTCAAAAATATCTTCGGTTTCAACTGCTATAGGTTCTGGATCAAATTCTAATTGAACTGGTTCAAGTTTTGAAGTAATTTCTGGTTGATTAACTTCAATTTGTGGATCAACTTCAGTTACTGGTTCACTTGTTTATGTTATAGTGACCTCAGGTAGTTGAGTAACTTCTTCTTATGTAATAGATGTGCCAGAAATAGTTAGAGTAACTTGAGGCTTAGTACTAGTCGTAATAGGCGGCTCTGGTAATTCAGATGAAGTACCAAAAACTCTTGAAGTACCAGACTCAGTTTGACGAGGTCGCCTTGATCGGATTGGTGTCGCTTTCGGTGGCAAGGGCAGTTTGCTCGTAACTCTCCTTGAACGACGAAGTGGAGGCTGATCTTCCTCCAAAATTGTTGATTTTTCTTATCAACCTAACTCAACTAAGGAAAAAGGGATGTTTTCACAGTCAATTAACTTTTATGACACTAGAACTTAACTTTGCTTTTTCATTTTTTAAGAGTCGAGAAAAAACAAAAGATGACTCTAGTTGCTTTCATTGTTTAATGAGCTTGAAAGGATAAGCGCTCAGATGAACCTTTCCTTTTAAGGAGTCGAAAAGGAACAAAAGTGACTACTCTGGAGATACTAAGCAATAGGGTTTACCAAACTAATCACAAAACTGCAATATACACCTTGGTGGTAAATGAAAGAGAAATTACCAAGGATTTACTGTATGGCAGTCAGTCTTCTTGAATGCTGTGTTTGGTGCATTGTGATTGGTAAGGCAGTAGACTTGGATTCCTAGGGATAAAGGATTTAAGCCTATTAGGGTCTCCCACTATATACTCAATGGTACAGGGAGCACAATTCCGTACTAGTACTTATCGGTTCAGAGAGGAGGAATCACCCAACCTCAATGAAACGACAGCCACTAGGTTTTAAGACGCTGGAACACGTCTCTAGCCTAGACACCTCTAGATATTTGTGTTAAATTCCAATGCGTTATTAGGTTAGTTGAGGTTAATTTTAGGTTGATCTTGCTTAAAGTTTGCCTTTGGGTTTCACCATGAGATGTTTTCCAAAATTCCTAAGAATGCGACTAGAATGAGAAGCACTCTTTCCATTTGTTTTCAATAATAAAAATCCTAGCTACAAGGGATAGAGAAAGCAAGTACTTTTTGGATCAAACAACAAAGAGCACAAACTAATTCACTTCCCTATACATTCCTTTTAAGCACACACATTCAAACTCTAAAATGCAATTACATGTACTTCTTTTTCTTTTCAGTTCTCCTTACTGTGAATTATGCACTAAGAAAAACAAATGCACAACGATTCAAAACTCTTTTCACAAAAATGTCGATTTATGACAATTTCTCTTAAAGGTAAAGGAAGACTAAATGACACTTTTAACTTTAAGGAAATGAAGATTTTCGACAATTTAAATGAAAATATGAATCAGATGCACAAATAGACCAATCGATTATTTAATGAAGGAATATTTTACGACACTTTTTTTTTGATAAAACAGTGGACTGAAACTATTTTCGACAAGGGACTGCAAATGATAAAACAAATACATAAGAAAAAATTTAACAATCCAATCTAAATCGGGCCGAAACAAGGAAACAGAGACTATTTTCAGAGACAAAAGCTCATCTAAATCCAACAGACAATTCAAACAACTAAAAATTGACTTAAGGTTTCAGCTCCTAGATGGGAAAACTGATCCTAAAGGGATCGGCGCAGACCTGAGTGAGGGATAGTGCAATGCATAGCACTGTCTTTGTACAGAGGGTGCAATGCAGTGCACTGTGTCAGTTACAGAGCTGTGATGATTACGGAATGACAATTTGATACTAAAAATTTACTTAATCTTCAGTGAATTGAACTTGAATTCGATGAATAGCAGAGAGGAAAGTATGTAAAAGTGCTTTAAGATATTGATAAGCTATTATAAGGGATAGGATCGCTCCCCAGCGGAGTCACCATTTTGTTATGGGAAAATTTAGTGTTTCTTAAAATGACTAACCCCTATACCTAGTAGCAAGTCTATAACAACAATTAAATTAATTCCATTGCTTTTCCTATAGCTAATAGATAAAAGAAAGAGGAGTAAAAGAACCAACCTGTATCTCTCGCTTGATCCCTCTTCCCTTTGACTGCTTTCACCGCTCCCTTCCGTACTTAACTCACTTGAAAGGTACCTGTACACAAGCCGATACAAAAAACCATCAAAGCATACATATCGATCTGTTAACTAAACATATTATAAAATTGAAAGTACAATATACATCACATAACACATGAATGGGAAAAAGCATAGAACTCTTTATTCATAGAAGGAAAGATTACAACCCATGTAGATGCATGTCCGATTCAGTGTCATCCTTCCAGCTTCAAACCCTTCTCTCCTCATGAAACAACAATTTTACATGATAACATTACTCTCTCTACTAATCTTATTCCAACAACACTTCCTTAGCTTATGAAGTGCCAACCTAGACCAGCCTTGGGATGCCTAGTCCTTATATAGCTGAATGGAGGAGGTTAAGCCATTAATGGTGTTGGCATTATGACACAGGTTTGGCACTATGGCACAGGTGTTGTCCTTGATGGAAACTCACTCAAAGGGCAGATTACAGTTCAGGCTCTCAGAAAGAAAGAAAATAAGGTATACGCAGGTTCATCTTAGCAAAGTCGCGTATATACGCGGGAACACCGATCAAAAGGCGCGTATGCGTATGCACGCACTTTCATGCAAAGAAAAAGCACGTACATGGGTACATGTGGGAAAATTTATGTTTGATCCATGGTATTTAGTCCGACATATTTGAACCTATGGTTTTGGTCCTTGGTATTGCATCCAAAGTGTTGAACCCAGGTATTGGGTCCCTAGTATTGGTTCTCAATGGTTTTGGACCATGGTTTGAGTAAGGCCTAAGACTATAAAAAGGGAAGGAGATCATTTGGCAAGGGTATCGACTGAAGTGTTGAATATCTTAAGAGGAGCAAGATCTGGAATACTGGTGATTGATTTATGGTGCATTGCTGAATCTGAACCAAGGAGGAACCTGAGCACTAAAGATGGATAAGTTCTATTGATGAATCAAGATCTTAAGGCTTGAATAGTAGTATCATTATATGATGTTTGATCTGTTATATTTGGCGCATGATTAGATCTATAAATCTGATAAAGTGGGTATAATAATGTCTGAATACTTGAAAAAGGAGAATTGTCTTTTATAGATCTGTACACAGGTTCGCCGTGGCACATGCGCATATACACGTAGGTTCAGCAACTCAAGAAATCATATACGCTGGTTGGCATTGATACAACTGCGGATGTACGCAGGTTTCTGCATAGTGAAGTAGTGTACATTTCATGAAATATGCTTTAGCTACTTCTGTTTATTGCTGCAGTGTTCTGGGTTCAGAATTGATGTCTGGTTACTATTACTATTTTCTGGTCATAGCATTCTGAGAAGTGTTTGGTTGATTCTATATTGGGTTGTACAAAGGAGATTGATTGTTGCAGATATAATTGATGTATAATTGATGTTATTCATAGATCGAGTCTGAAAATTTATGAAATGTGGTCTCTGGAAGAAAAGAGAAGGTTGTAGCCTTCTGCAGGTAGCAGCCTGCGTACTGGTATAAGACTGCACCAGTACAAAATCATTGTAAAAGAAGTTTCTAATTGAAAGAAGATAGAGACAAATTGCAGCAGGTGGTTTTCACCCACATTGGGTTTCCACCTTACATCTTGTGTTCTTTTGTGTGACTGTCTGCTCTATTTTTCTGGTTACTGTTTATATGGTTCTGACACACAGATTAATGATCAACATCTGAAGAATAAATTAAAATTATAAGTCTGCAAGTTATACGCGAGTTTCATTAACCAGAGTTGCGTATACACGCCGTTTTCACTAACTGAAGTTGCGTATACAAATTTTTGTGTGAATTGAAAAGATTTTTATAATACTGATTCACCCCCCCCTCTCAGTATTATTTCCAACAAAGGGCCCTCATGAATGCTTTGCCATAATTGGGAAGTGGGTCCATGGAGGAAGGGATAATGGATTAAGGTTCATTCATCTCCTTCCTCATCCAAAAGCGAGCTCTATCCTTCTAGAAACCTCCAGAAGCATCCATTGGATGAGGAATCCAATGGATTCGCTTAAAAAAATTCGATGTATCTCACTCATCGCAGGCAGAACAAAGGCTAGTTGTGATGCATAGCACCCAGATAGTGCAGTTCCTGCAATGCATTACAACCTGATAAAGAGCCATCTGCGCTGATCTCTCTAGGGGCATTTTTTCGATGAATGGTGACATGAAACTCTTGGGAGGCAAGCATGATGTAGGTTAAATTCATTAGGCAATGAAAACAACTAAATTAGGGGTTGATGGACCCTAATAATATAGATCTGGAAGTCGGGGTTGATGTGCCTAAATTTTCCTGTAACACAAATCTTTGAAAAAACCAAACTTAGAACTCAATAACTAGCATAATATCTCCAAACAGAAAAAACTAAAATCAAATAGAGAGATCCCTCTCTAAAGCTAGGGCTAGATCTTAACTTTACAGGTGGTTTTTGGTTACGTGTAGGTTTCTCTCCAGAGGCTTGGGAAATTATGGATTGATAACAATGTGTACAGATGCATGTAAAACAAGATTTGGTGGAGTCCTTATGCAGGAGGGACAGGTGGTGTGCTATGAGTCAAGGAAGTTGAATGAGCACGAGTAGAATTACATGACTCATGATATTGAGTTGACAACTATTATTCATGGCTTGAAGATGTGGAGGCATTATCTTATTGGCAGAAGATTTTTATTGATGAGTGATCACAGTAGGTTGAGACAATTATTTGGAAAGTTGAATCTAAATGCGAGGCAAGGCAAATGGTTGGCTACCCTTAGTGAGTTTCACTTCGAGATCAGATACATCAAGGGAAAGGAAAATGGGGTTGCATATGCCCTTAGAATGAAGGTACAGATGAATCATATAGAAATTATGTGCTTTTATGGGATAGAGTTATAGGATAGGATCTTGCAAGCAGCACAGTGGGATGACAGGTATATGGAGATTATGCACAAGTTACAACAGAGTACAAGAACATGTATAGGTACAAGTACAGGTGATCATGATGCAGACTACCATGTCATGATAGATGGTTTGGTGAGATTCAAGGACATAATCTATGCGCCAGATTGTAGTGAGCTCAAGAATCTTATCTTGAGGGAGCTTCACATCAATCCATACTCGAGTCACCTAGGATATAAAAATATATTGATGATGATGAAGAAGTTCTACTATTGGCCGAATATGAAGAAGGAAGTGGTAGAGTTCATGGCTAGATGTTTGGATTGTCAGTAGGTAAAGGCAAAATCTAAGCATCCAGGTGGTCTACTACAACCTATTCCAATTCTGGAATGGAAATGGGAGGTCATTTCCATGGATTTCATTACAAGTCTTCTGAGGACAGTGAGACAACATGATTTTATTATGGTCGTGGTTGAAAGGTTGAGAAAGGTAGCTCACTTCATTCCAGTGAAGACTAAATATTTAGCTAGTTAGTTGGCACAAGTTTCCGTTAGGGAGATCATGAGATTACATAGTGTTCCAAAGAATATTGTGTCGAAACAATATGATAAGTTCACTTCTAAGTTCTGGAAGGAGCTATTTGTAGGTTTGCCTATAGAGTTGGCCTTTAGTACAACTTGTCATCCGAAGGTAGATGGATAGACATAGAGGGTCAACATGATCTTCGAGGATATCCTAAGGATGTACGTGATGCACTAGCAGAGGATGGGAGGAGTATCTTCCATTGGTTGGGTTTGGATACAAAAACGATTATTAGGAGTCATTGAGGGTGATTCATTTTGAGGCATTGAATGGGTGCAGTTTTAATACTCCCCTCTATTGGAGTGATCTAGTGAACACAATACTTATTGAACCAAATATGTTGGCAGACATGGAACTGGAAATTCAGGTTATAAAGAAGAATGTAAAGGAAGCACAAGGTAGACAGAAGAGTTATGTGGACCAGCATAGGGCAATCAAGGAGTTTCAAGTTGGGGAGCATGTGTATTTGGGCATCAAGCCCAATAAGAGTTCTTTGAGGATTGGATCATGTGTCATGTTGGTACCACAATTGATCTGAATGGAAAATGGAATCAACCCATGGTATTCATCCACCCACAAAATTTACCCATGGTATTGTAAGTGGCATACACCCATGGTATTTATGCACCCATGGTATTGTAAGTGACATCCACCCATGGTATTCATTCACCGATAGTATTAATTCACCCATGGTATTGTGACATTCACCCATGGTATTCATTTACCCATGGAATTTACCTGTTGTATTGTAACATAAAATTACTATAAGTAACCAGTGGCATTTTGTAAAAGAACGGTTTTTCCACCACAATGTAGATTTTACAATTATTCTTTGTTTTAATAAAAAGTTTCTTTTTCATTTTATTTATTGTTTGTTCTCTCATTTTATTTCTGGCATTGCAATTTTTCAGATCTTGATGGCCTCCCCCACTAGATCCATTTCAATTTTTTAGATCTTGGGGGCCTCCCCCCAAGATCCAGATCAATGGTATCAGAGCAGGTTATAATTCCATGGGAATGAGGCCTTGATGCATATTTCAATTTCAAATTTTGCAGCAATATTCAACAAAATTTAGGCATGTGCTATGTCCTCCACAGAGCATTTTCTTGGGCCAAGGGGGAAGAATTTTTATTTTTTCATCTTTTTGGAGGAATGTTTTTGGGCGACAAGTTTGAAAATCAGATATGAAATTTTTGGTGCAAAAATTACGAAACAAAAAATAACCAATCTAGATTTCTTGTGAAAAAATAACCAAATTCAAAAAAAAATTGGCCGAATCAGAGTTGGGATGAGGGAGATATTGTTGATTTAAAATTAGCTATGTTGCAAAAATGTTTCTGACAACAATTCATGGACGGTGGGTCTCCCATATATTTTTTGCAATTTTCATGCAGAATTTCAGAAAATTGATTGTATATCTGATCTCCTCTCGAAAAATATCTCAATTTCAAAAAAAAATGGGTTGAATCAGAGTTCGGATGTGGGAGATATTGCTTATTTAAAATCAACTATTTTTTCAGAACTTTTATGAAGGCAGAAAAGTTGCAGCATGAATCTGAGATTCTAGAGTGTCGAGATAAGGATTTTCAACACATGAGAAGATGAAAAATGGTCCTTCTATTTCCAAAAACAAGTTATAATAAATATTTTGATTTATGTTGACCGATTTATGTCCATTCTAATTCTGGAGCAGCATTCGGCTTTGGTTCTTTGGAGATGTTCCCTCTCACCCCAGGCTATGTAGGCACCTGCTACTTCATCAACAACCTACATTATGGTTATGGGTCAACTGCAAAAAATCCTTGTAATCGAAGTCCATTTGGTAGGCCACACACTGTTAGTATCACAGTTGGTCACAAGCATTACAGGGTTTCTCTATCCTCGGATCTTCATTTTTCATGGTTATGAGTCATCCACAAACCCACACTTCATCGAAGTCCATTTTCTAGGCTGCACACTATCAGTATCACAGTTGGTCACAAGCATTATAGGGTATCTCTATCCTTGGACCTTCGTTCATCATGGTTATGGGTCATCAACAAACCCACACTTCATCGAAGTCCATTTTCTAGGTTGCACACTATCAGTGTCACAGTGGGTCACAAGCATTAAAGGGTATCTCTATCCTTAGATCTTCATTCATCATGGTTATGGGTTAACCACATAAAATGCTTTTCTTCAATGACTCTTCATATTCAACAAAGGCTTCGTAGGAGGGAACTTCATGCAATGGGGACCATTGCTTCTTAAGCAGGGAGGAATGATCTGAATGGAAAATGGCATCAACCCATGGTATTCATCCACCCATGGAATTTACCCATGGTATTGTATGTGACATCCACCCATGGTATTTATCCAACCATGGTATTTTAAGTGACATCCACCCATGGTATTTTCCCATGGTATTGTGACATGCACCCATGGTATTCATTCACCCATAGAATTTACCCGTGGTATTGTAACCGAAAAATACTATAAGTAACAAGTTGCATTTTGCAAAAGGACAGTTTGTCCACCACAATGTAGCTTTTACAAGTATTCTCTATTTTAATAGAAAGTTTCTTTGTGGTTTTATTTATTGTGTGTTATCTCATTTTCTTTCTGGCATTGCAATTTTTCAGATCTTGGTGGCCTCCCCCCTAAGATCCATTTCAATTTTTTAGATCTTGGGGACCTCCCCATAAGATCTGGATCAACAATATTGCAAGCATTTTTAGATCCTTGAGAGGATTGGAAGAGTGGGCTATCGACTTGCACTACCTCCAACAGTGAATTCCATGATGTTTTCCATGTTTCATTGCTTAAGAGGTATATAAAAGATGTTGATCATGTTATTGATTAGTATGTATTGCATGTGGAGCAAGAAGGATAATTTTAGCTGGAGCCCAGTGCATATTTCAGTGGAAGCAACTCATGCTTAGGAACAGAGCCATAGAGAAAGTTAAAGTGTAGTGGAAGCACTTTAGGCCTAAAGAAGCTACATGGTAGATGGTGGATCGGATGCGGGCTACATATCCTTCTTTGTTTTTTGGTGGAGAAAAATTAGGTTTGGTATGATGTTTGGTATATGTACATATGTAGATGGATGTAAATAATACCACAAGTTGCGTTATAAAGATCCAATAAGAAGTATGGATTTTATCTTTTCATGTTGTCATGATGTTTTTCTTTTGAGCAGGTACTTCATTGTAAATACTACAACAAGCTAAGTTATAAAGCTCCATGGGCAGTATGTTTCATTTTACACAGTTTTTCTAAGGTCTTCGTGTGGTTTAACACTGAGGACGATGTTCCACAAGGAGGAGGGGTCTATAACATCCCCTGGTTAAAATTTCATGTAATAAAAGTTAATAAAGAAAAAATAAGACCACAGTTAAGGGACACGTATTCCAAGTTGAATGTTGGGAAAAGATATCATAGTGGGAATCATTTGATGTGTTTATGGCTAAAGGAAAGTTGGCAAAGACAATGGATAAGGCACTAAAAAGGAAAAAAGGTATTCTTGGCACATTTATTTATGAAAATAAGGAAAATAGGAGAAAAGAAAGGTGAAAGGTCACAGGTTGCATGTGAGTAGGAAATTGAAGGAAAATAATGGAAAATGAAGAAAATAGAGGCCTCATCAATAAAAAGGATTCTGAGTATCATTTTGTAACATTTTGTCAATTCAATTTTGGAGCTCTCTCATTATTCTCTCTCTCTCTCACTTTTGGACACTTAGAGTTTTTCTTGGAGCATTTTATCTTCGGAGCAAGGAAGGGAAAAGCAAGAAAAGGAAGGACAAGGAAAGGAAGGGAAGACAAATATCAAGCAATGAAGAGTAGGATCAAGCAACTTCATTAGGAATACTTGCAGGTAACATATTGCATGTTTGATTTCCTAGCTGGTTTTGACATGCATGGATTTGCATGTTGTTATATGGTTCTCTTGCTGTAAGTGGTATGTTTTTTTGGGTTATGACAGGAGTTTTTAGCCTTGCCTTGCTTTTTTTCGATAGCCATGGTGTGATGGGATTGTTTCCACGGTTTTGAGCTCTAGAATTGTCAGATGGTTTTTCAATCTGGGGCAGAGGTGGTCTCAAGAAAATTCCCAAAGGCCTAAGAATCCCTTGGCCGCTTTTGGCAACATAGACGGTAAAGCCTAAGGGTCGAGTCTCAGCTTAGGGCCTAGTGATCCGGTGTGGATTGCGGTAAATCCTGAGAGACTGATATCTATGTTTAGGGCCTAGTGATCCGATGTGGATTGTAGTAAATCCTTAGAGATAAGGAGATGAAAAATTCCTCAAGGATACTGATGGAGTCCAGAGGCATTCCTAGCTTGGTTTGGTTTTATGATCTCAGTGCCAGTTTTGGTGAGATCATGGTTTAGCGAGGCTAGAGGTGGTTTAACCTATGGATTTTCTTGGTTGTTTTTGGATTGGTTTTTCCATGAGATCCCACATTTATTTGTGGAATAAGACATGGGGGTGATTGGCCTAAATAAATATTTGGTTCAGCAATGTCTACGGTTGGGTGGTATGTGGAAGTCTCGAACATGGTCAGCGTTGACTATGTTTAATAAAAGCTAATTTCTCTTGCGTTTGTGCTTGTTAATATGTGGCTTTAATTATTGTTATATCATTGCTATTTACATGGTTTAATGTTGGTTATAAGCATGGTTATATGACTCGTTATTGTCATGGTTATTTCATTTATTTACTTATAACTGAAAGGATAATGGATACAAGACCTAATTGATGTCAAAATAGTTAAGGAAAGATGGTGGTGATCCTTCTTGCAATGTCACATATGCATTATCAGTCATTTATGCTTTTTCTTGTATTCATTTCTTGTAGATTTCATTGATTCCAAGTGTTTGATAGAATGTTAGGCCCAGTTGGGGATGGTTAGGCTTAGTCCTAGAGTCAGTTTTTGATTTGTAGGTCTTGTCATCGTGTAATTTATTAATTCTGAAAGCTACAAGGGATTTTAGGTAGTGACCTACATTCTAGGCTTAAAAAGTGGCACAAATCTCGGAGTCATAGGCATCGGTTTGAGGTAAAAAGTCCCTAGAAACATGCATACCCATGTTATACATGCTTTCGGAGTTTTCCAAACACACCCTTATCCATATCAAGGGATCATATGAAGGTTTAGTTGTCTAAACGCTCAGTGGGAACCAAGGGCTGGTGTGGGGAATGATTGGAAATGCATTCTGGGAGTCCTGTAGCATGTGTAGAAGGTCTGATATGGTGTATTTCCACCATTTCCACTTCCTTAAGGTCACTTAGAGGTCAAATCATATCCTAGTAACTTATCGTCACATGTTTACCCTAGTTGGCCTATTACTTGGGTAGATGTGGGAGGAGGTCATTACACAGTGAAAGCTTAAGACAAAATCTTAGCAAGGATGGGGAAAGAAAGATAAAGATAAATCTAAAGGTAAATGGAAGCTACAAATAACAAGGCCTTAGAATGCAGAAGAGAAAGAAAATGATGCATCATACAAGAAGTTCAACATAGCTAGATAGGGACACATGTCACCATAACAAAATACAGGTGATGGTACAGGACAGTTGGAGTGTTGGACATATGGTAAGGACCATTTTAAGAGGTATTATCCATAGAATAAAGGCAGTAGGACTAAAATTTACAATGCATAAGAGGTTCAGACAATTGGGGATGTTGAGAAAAGCACTCCATGGATTATAGTTATGTTAGTCCCGACCATGTGGATAAGTGTTGTTTAAATTAAGAAGTGCATGAAAAATCCTAGTTAGTGCAGTTGGGTACAGGTATAAAAAAGAGTGTTCATCATTGGGTAAGAGCTTGTGTTTTTTAGTATAATGGTATGTGTACATCAACACATTTCAAAATATTCTCGTTGGGATCATATAGTATGATTTTGGTCATGGATTGGTTGTACCTTCCTAGGACCAAAGTGGATTTTTATGACAAGGCCATTGAGTGTTTGGATGACAATGGAGATCATAGAGTCTTACAAGGTAAGAACTATGAAACATCAATTAGAATGGTGACAACAATGCAGGGAAAACATAGTTGCAGAAAAGGGTGTGTATTATTTGCAATGCATATTTCTAGCAATAAAGGCAGGGATGTTGAGTATCCAGAGTTATTGAGAAGGTACCCAATCTTACAACAGCTTGAGGATGTATTTCCCATAGATATTTCATAGTTTCCACCTCACAGGGAAGTGGATTTTTCTATTGAGTTGGTACCAAGGGAAGTGCCAACATCAAAGGCACCTTACATGATGAGCACACCAGAGTTTGTAGAGTTGAAGTTGTAGTTGAAGGAAGTGCTTGAAAAGGGATACATTAGGCCAAGTGTATCATTGTGGGGTGGATCGATGTTGTTTGTGAAGAAGAAGGATAGTACTCTCAAGTTATGCATATATTTTAAGAAGTTGAATAAGGTAACCATCAAGAACAAATGTCCATTGCCAAGGATTGATGAATTGTTCAATTAGTTGAAGGGAGCAGCAATGTTCTCAAAGATTAATTTGAGATTATTATATCATCATGTACGCATTTAGGAAGAGGACATATACAAGAAAAATTTCCGGACTAGGCATGGGCACTATGAGTTTTTTGTAGTTCCATTTGGCTTGACCAATTCTCTAGCTACCTTTATGTGTTTGATGAATAGTGTGGTGCATCCTTATTTGGAAAAGTTTGTTATTTTATTCATTCATGACATATTGATATATTCTAAGAATGAGGATGAAAATGTTGAGCATTTAGCAACAATTTTGAGATTTTTAAGAGAGCATCAATTGTATGCCAAGCTTAGAAAATGCAGTTTCTTTCAGACAAAGGTACATTACTTGGGACATATTGTTTCCAAGGAAGGTATAATAGTGTATGTAGAGAAGATAAGAGCTATCATGGAATGGGAAGCTCCTAGAAATGTGGACGAGGTAATATGATTCATGGGGTGAGAATATTACTATAGGACATTCATCAGGAACTTCTCTCGCACTGCATATCCTATTAAGTCGTTGCAAAGGAAAGGTAAGAAATTTGAATGGATAGAGGAATGTGTAGCTAGTTTTGATAAATTGAAGTACTGGTTGAAAAATGCTCCAATGTTAGATATTGCATATCCAAAAAAAGAATTTACGGTATCCACACATTCTTGCAAGAGAGGACTTGGTGGAGTCCTTATGCAGGAAGGATAAGTAGTGTGCTATGAGTCATGGAAATTAATTGAGCATGAGCATAATTATCCAACACATGACCTTACACTGGAAGAGATCATCCATGCATTGAATATGTGTAGGCACTATATCCTTGGTAGGAGCTTTGTATTGATGAGCAATCACACTAGGTTGAGATATTTGTTCGATCAGCCAAACTTGAATTCCAGGAAAGTTAGATGGTTGACCATGGTTAGTGAGTTCGAAATTGAGATTATGTACATCAAGGGTAAAGAGAATAAGGTCATCGATGCTCTTAGCAAGTAGATATAGGTGAGTCATATAGTAGTTATGAGCTCTTATGTGACAGAATTGCAGGATCATATCTTACAGGTAGGTCAGTAGGATGACATGTACATGGAGCTTATGCACAGATTAAAACAGGTTACAAGTGGTCATGTTGTGGACTATTGTCTTACAACAGGTGGATTTACTAGATTTAGGGACAAGATATATGTGTCAGGCAATTTTTAGCTCTATAAGACTATCCTGAGAGAGTTTCATGTGAAAGTTCATTCAGGCCACCTAGGATATCAAAAGACATTGACAATAGTGAATAAGTTTTATTATTGGTCGAATCTAAAGAAGGAAATGGCAGATTTTGTGGCTAGATGGTTGGAGTGTTAGTAGGTAAAGACAAAGTGTAAGCATCTAGGTGAACTACTACAACAATTTGTGTTCCAGAGTGGAAATGGGAGGTCATTTGCATGGATTTCATCACAGGTTTTCCAAGGACATCTTGACAACATGATTCCATCATGGTTGTGGTGGATAGGTTCACAAAGGTAACGTACTTCATTCCAGTGAAGTGTACACATTCAGTTAGTTATGTATCATATGTCTTCATCAGAGATGTAGTGAGACCTCATGGTATTCCGAAGAAGATTGTGTTAGAAAGGGATGTTAAGTTCACTTCCAAGTTTTGGAAGGAGTTTCTTGTAGGTTTAGGGATAGGGTTGGCCTTCAGTACAACTTATCATCCACAGATAGATGAACAAAGAGAGAGGGTCAGCAGGATATTGGAGGACATGTTTTGCATGTATGTGATGCATCAGTAGTGGAAGTGGGAAGGCTATCTTCCACTAGTTTATCTCGCTTACCACAATGAGTATTGAGAATATTTGATCATCAATTCATTTGAGGCATTGTATGGGCGGAGTTGTAATACTCCCATCAATCATAGTGATCCAGATAATAGGGTGTTTATTATACTGGACATGTTAGCAAAGGCATAACAAGAAATGCAGATCAAAACAGGTTCTTTAAGGAGTTTCAGGTTAGGGAACAAGTGTACTTTCCCATCAAGCCCAAGAAGAGCTCCTTGCAGATTATATCATGTGCCAAGGTGGCACCTCAGTTTTTTGGACCTTTCAAGATTCTTGAAAGTATTGGAGTAGTATACTATCGACCTGCACTGCCTCCAATAGTGAAAGTCCATAATTATTTCCATGTGTCATTGCTTAAGTATGTTAAGTATGGTGACAATATAATTGACTGGTCTCTATTGTAGGTGGAGCCAGATGGAGAATTCCAGCCAAAACCTCAGTGCATATTGTAGAGAAATATTCTCATCCTCCAAAACTGAGAAATCAAGTAGGTTAAAGTGCAATGGAAGTACTTTGGGCCCAATGAAGCTACATGGGAGATGGAAGATCATATGCGGGCTATGTATCCCACCTTATTCATTGGTTGAGCGAATGTTTTGGAATATGTTTTGGTGGGATTTTTTTGGAATATGTACATATGTATATGGATGTAAATATCACCAAGAGTTGTGTTATAAAGCTCCAATATGCGGTATGGGTGTCATGTTGTTATGGTTGTTATGTGTCATGCTGGTTTGCTTCTCAGCAGGTTAATTATTGTAAATACTGCATCTAGCTAGGTTATAAAGATCCATACGTAGTATGTTTTTCTTATGACAATATTGTTGGTTGTAGGTGTCATTTAACACCGAGGACGGTGTTCCCCCATGGGGAAGGGTTCTATCACAACCCTGGTGAAAATTCCATGTAATAAAAGTTAATAAATGAAAAATAATAACCACGGTTGTGGGACACTTTTTCCAAGATGAATGTTGGGTAAGACATCCTAGTGGGTGTTCATTTGAATTATTATGGCTAAAGGAAATTGGTTAAGGAAATGGAAAAGGCTTTTGAAATGCATGAGGCATTAATTGACATTTTATTTATGCAAATAATGGAAATTTGGCGAAAATGAAGGTGAAATGTCATAGGTTGCATGTGAGGAGGAAAGTGAAGGAAAATAATGGAAAATTGAAGAAAATAAAGGCCTCACTAATAAAAAGGCTTCTGAGGATCAGTTGGTAACATTTTGTCAATTTAGTATTTGATCTCTCTCTCTATTCTCTCTATCTCACACTCTTGGACACTTAGATTTTTCTTGGAGCACTTTTGCATTGGATTAACAAAAGAAAAGAAGGAAAATGGAAAAATGGATCAAGCAAGGAAGCACATGATCAAGCATCTATAGCAGGATTATTTGCATGTATCGATTTACATGTATGATTTCCTTGCTATTTTTGGCATGCATGTTTATGCATGTGTGTTCTTGGTTCTCTTGTTGTCATTATCATGGGTTTTTCCAGCAGTGACATTGTTGTTCAACCTTGTTTTTCCATTTCTGAATAGCCATGATGTGATAGGATTCTCGTGTCTTGGTTGAGCTGGATTGTCGGATGAATTTGAAATTGAGTGAGGTGGTCTCTGAAAGAAAGAAACCATGGCATAGTGATCCATGAATCAAACTTTTGATTGCAGTAAAGCCTTGGCCTAGTAACCCGTGAACCAAGTTGTGGGTTACAGTAAAGCCGAATTTTGTGCTACCACGGTGGGCCTAGGAAACTCAACCTTTGAATTGTGATATATATGCTAACATATAGAGGTGGGTGCCCTTGAATAGGCCTAGGAATCCTTAGCCGGTGAATGGTAGGATATATGGTAAATCTTGCAAGGTGGGGTCCCTATTAGGGCCTAGTGATCCGGTGTGGATTGTGGTAAAGCTTAGAGACTAGGTGATAGGAAAATTCCTCACGTTGTAGGTGGAGAAAGATGGTGGCATCCATGATTGTTTAGATCCTAGTGATCCAGTGTGGATTGTGGTAAATCCTGGTTCTATTGATGAGGGTGAGGTGGTGTATCCTCAGGAAGTACTTGTGGGTTTTTGTTATGAGTCCCACATTCATTCTTGGAATATGGCACAAGGGTGATTGGTTAGAAGAAAGACTTGGTTCACCCAATCTATGGTTGGGTGGTTCATGAAAGTTTGAAACATGGTTGCCTTTTGCATTCATTGATAAGAGTTCCTTCTCCTTGGTATTTTATGAGAAAATGTATTGGTTCATATGTGGATTCTATGGTTTTTGTATCCTTGTTATTTCTATTATTTATATGTTGGTTATGAGTATGTTTTATGATAGTGATGATGTATGGATCTCATCATGTTTTGATTTGTAAATGAATGAACAATGAATATATGACCTAATAGATGATAATGAAACTAATGTGATAAGGCATCAATGCTTCTTAGTGATTCTCAAATAAGTATGAGACCCCTATGCTCAAATATGTTGTTATGACCTGTAGAATGCATATTTGTGACATGTTTGATGAAATTTCTGTCATGGCTAGTAGGGGTCTAGTCATGTCTTTGTTCAATTATTTGCATTAATGTCATTGTTTTGATGTTATATTTCATTGATGGAAGTTTCATGGAGTTTTGGGCAGTGGCCTCAGTCTTGGAATTGAAAAAGTGACACAAAATATTGGGTCACACGCTCACAACTAGCTGAAAAAGACCACATTCACTTGCATCCCCTTGCTGTGAGAGTGACTAGAGGGTCCCAGTCACATGCATTCCCATGTTGTGGGAGATACTGAGGCTCTAGTTCAGTAAAATGTTAAGTTGCTTGAGGGGTTGGTCACCTGGAAAGGTTGGCTGGCTCCTAGAGGTTTGGTAGCATGTGTGGAGGGTTGGTTTGGTATTGTTTTACCATTTCAACTTCCTTAACTATACATGGGTTGTTTAATCAAATCATACTAGCCTCTCATCACATATTTACCCCTGCGGACCAGTTAAATTAGGAAAATGTGGGAGGAGGGTGTTACAACATGAACAAGAAAATCAAAGGATTGTTGATCTAGGTGATGTTTGAGGAAACTCCTCAAGTGATCTGAGAACATTGATATGTTTTTTATATACAAAGAGTAGCATGGATTGATGGATATGACCCTCCTGAAATAAGGGTCTAGGCTGGTCGAGAACATTAAGCTAGATCTTCCCCCTTACATGAGCTCCCAGGGTAAGGAATTCAGATATAGGGCTCCTAGGGTTGAGGGGTCTCTAGACAATATAGTATCACCCCTATCTATTACCCATAGAGTTGGAGACGTTTCTCCCTTATCTTGGTCGATGCAAAGTATACCCTAGGTGGCATCTATATTTCCCACCCATCTGGCCAATGGGTGTTGGCTTCTTAAATTAGATGTGATCCATATTATTTATGGTAACTGGAATCGTGCTCAAGCTAGAAATGCAGGTAACTCATAAAATTAATGTTGTGAATATCAACAGAGGTTTCTAGGGTTGTAGTATTGGGCTCCCCACTCGCAGAGTTTCCCAGTTCGTGGCATTGGATCCCCGCTAGTAGAGTTTCCCGTGTTGTAGCATTGGGCTCCCTGCTAGCAAAGTTTCTCGAGTTGTAGCATTTTATCCATGCTAGCAAAGTTTCTTGGGTCGTAGAATTGGTTCCCCACTAGTAGAGTTTCCCGAGTTGTAGGATTTGGCTCCCTCTAGTAGAGTTTTCTCGGTTTGTAGCATTATGCACCCTACTGGTAGAGTTTCCTTGGTCGTAGCATTGGCTTGCCACTAGCAGAGTCTTTTGAGTAGGAACATTGGCTTCCCACTAACAATGATTATAAGTGGTAGAAGTGGCTCACTGATGGATAGAGGCGGTAGATTGAGCTCCCGCTAATGTCAAATTATTCTTCTTTTAGATTCGAGAATTCTCATCATATGAGAAGAGAAAAGCAAGAAATAAGTATGGATAAGCATAGATTAATGATGACATCCAATGACAAGATATCTTAGATGGGTTACAATATGATTATAGGATTGAAATTTCTCCCTAGCTGAGATGAAGTGTTAATATTTGGTAGCTCAATGACAATTTCCAATCATGGAACTAGATTCCTCTTTTCAAGAGGACCAATTTTGATTATTGAAGCACTCAAATTGGATAAGGGAAAGTGTAGTTTTGAATTAAATCCCACATGTGCACATTTGATCAAGCCGGCCCTAAATCAAATTGAACATCCTTGGAAGGTTATAAATACAATTCAAGTCACCCTCATTTAGACAATGATAATGAAACATTCTTCTCTTCTCTTCTTTGGTTTTGGATCGCATAGGTCTGAGGTTGTTTATGGAGATTGATTCACATAGGTACGAAATTTCAGGGTTTAAAGCTCACACGTGTGTTCTAGGGCTTTGGTTCTTAGTCACAGACATGCTATAGGAAAATTTCCATTGTGACCATAGGCATGTAGGCCTATGTGTGAAATTGAAGGGTTTCAGTCACACAAACAAAACTCTCTCTATGCAGTTAATACCTGGGGTTTGAATTTTATAGTTGACCAAAGTTTTCACTAGTTAACTGCAGAGTTTGGCAGTTGATCACATACATTGAGAGATGATCACAAGTTTCTAAATCAGGGTTTTTATTATTATCTTTGTTGCGTTCATTTCATGGATGTTGTTTAGTTGATTTTTTTGGATGTAATTATGGTTGAATGTATGGATCACTGTACTCTCTCTCTCTTGTTGAATCATGCAATGGAAGTATAATAAGAAGAAGAATTCGAAAGGGTTTTCTCAGTGGTGGGTTTTTCCCTTGTCTCTAACCAATCTTGGTATCTCTATGTGTGAATGCTTTTATTTTATTGTTCCTTACGTTCTTCTACATTGATAATGATATTTTTCTTTCTATATCATTGCATATGTTGTTGGATAATGTAATGATGTTGTGGGCTGAATTTAATCGGTAAATGAAGAAATACAATTATCAAAGCAAATAACAATATAGCCTTAAGAAAAATGTAACATAATTTCCACACTAATTTAGTTACATAATATCTAATTTCCTTACAAACTACATACACTAATATCATTCTATTACATAATACCTAATTTAGTTATAGCTACATATGTTAATATTGTTTTTTTAAATATGTTTTTAATAAAAACCTATACATAATAAATGAATGCCCACAGTTACATTCATTGTGATGAAAGGAAAAAAATAATAGAATTCTGGACACGAATATAAAATTATCGTACATTAGGAGCCTATGGTTACCAGTTTCAATTATTTGCATCCATTGGATTAGTTGTGAGATGTTACTTGGCTTTAAAATCTCACTCTATAATTCACTTGTTCATTTTTCCCTTTGAAGATGAGGGTCCTTATCTCCATAATTTATCTATGCAGTAAGAGATGTTTCCAATGCCTCTTAACAATTATCCTCATAGTGCCAACTAAACTTAATGGGTTAAAGACCACAAAACATGAGGGGTAGTTCAGATCTCCTTGTGAGAATATTAATTTGGCTTCTACTATAATTGAAGCTATGCAAAAAGCTAACATAATTATCAAATTAAACATCACAGACAAGACCAAGATCGAATGCAGCATTGGGATTCACATGACTAGCACTTATACCAAAGGTGTTTTCATGTAGCAAGGTGATAGATTTGCATATAAGGTGTTTAGAATGATGAAATGACACATAAAATGTCATCAAAGTTGATTTTATAACAACAGGCATCCACTTCGAATGTGTTGCAAGCGCGACCATGCCTATGACATGAGGGAATTCCATAAAGATCATGTTGTAATTTATTTTTATTTTAGGAAGAGGTCAAGTGGGTTGGACTAACATGCCCACTCTAGGCCTCCAATATGTTGATGACCAGAGAAATCAACTAGATTGTCTTTGGAACAACCAAATTCAATCCTCTAGAGGAGAAGCTGGCTACCACTGGAGCTTGTATCAGTTCACAAATTATGCCTCTCAATAGCCCAATTAGTAACAATCATTTAGGCACCCATGATGTTTGGCACAACCAGTCCCCTCTCCAAAGTCCACTCTTCCCTCTCCAAGATCACAAAGAAATTTTTCTGCACAAACCATATTAAATCAAGGCTTGCTATGATGCACAAATTTGCAGTGTCGTTACTAGACACAGTTTTCCCATATACCCAAGGAAATTTCTTATTTCCCAACATATTGCTTTTATACAAGAAGGAGTCTCTATAGTTTTTGTGGTTCCCAAAGATCATGTGCGTTGGGAACTCTTGGTTGATAGTGTCAGCTACTACAATGGTTATGCAGGGAACAATATTGAAAATTGTTGATGAAATTGACCACTCAAACAAAATTCAGCCGTAAAATTCAGTGTTTGAATTCCAATCAACTGAAAATTGAAATCATATGCCCAAACAAAATTTGATATTTGAAATTTGAATGGGCACTGGGATGACAAACTAAAATTCATATCATCTCAGAAAATTTGAAATGTTGAATTAATCGTTCTTGCATGTGATAATAAATTTATACCCAGGTATATGATTCAAATGGTAGTTGAAATACGTCTTGCAGTCTTATATAATCAACAAATCTAGAAGGAAAAGCTACAAGATATACCTGTTTCCATAGCAAATTTTTTCAATCTTTCACCTCATATATTCTCTGCATCCAATCTCGACGAAAATATTCAAACCGTGACATCTTATTATATTTGATTTTCATTAGTATGACATCGTTCTTATCAGCAATCTCCATCTCAGAGCCACACCAGTGCTCTAAGATCATTGAAGTCAGAGCTCCAATCATATTGCTCTGAGTTGTCCCATATGAATTATGTATAATATCCCCTACTTCATCTTTGAGTACTTCACTCTCCATTTTTACAAGTAGAGCTGGAGATGATTCAGTCTCCCACCATCTGAGAAGTGTTCCAATAAAACACTGAATGAGAGTCTTACATGCTTCAACTTCATTATTTCCTCTAAGACACATTAACTTGTATTCTGTCAACATCATATCGATCATTTGTCTGATTTGGCCAACACTGAGATTATAATGTTCCATTCTCTGTGTGAATTAGGGAAGAATGTGTGTGTTTCTGGAATCTTGCATTTTCTATCTAAGTTAGGAGCCGGATATTTATTGAACCGGCTTTCCAATGGTTCATAGATGGGAAGAATCTTAGATTCTCATTATTTCTCCTCCTTAAACAAGGAGGCAATTGAAATGTGTTCTGTAGCTTCAGATTTATCTGAGGAAGTCTGAGCTACTTCTTTTGGAAACAAATTTGAGAATCTGTCAACAGGTTTGACAGGATTCTGTATCTCCACATTTCTCTTACATAAGAAAGAAGTAGGGGCTAGTTTAACTATTTTTGATAGACTTATTTTGTCAATATTTTCGGTTAAGTCTGTTAACAATCCCTTAGTAGTAACAATGTGGTCTACCATTTTTTCTTCTACTTCTTCAATCTTATTGAGAGATTATTTAACAGAAGATTTTACAACAGAAGACGAATATTGTACATCATTAAGACACTTATTTACATCATTAAGAGAAACTTGGACAATATCGAACTATTCTTTTATTTCAACTGACTTTGCTGTGCTCATTTCAAGCCCTTTCATTGCAATGTTGGTCTAATTGATCTATTCACTAGCTTTTTGTATTCTTCTGTCTATAGCCAGTGCATTGTCATCTTTGAGAACTAAAGGAATGGTTGTTGCAGTGTTATGGTTTTCTCCTAGAATGATACCTTTGTATGGATGGAAAGTAGATGGTGTCTCTATTTTATTACCATATAGAGTGGTCCAAGAATGTTTGGCTGAGGAAGAAGATGTTGTATCAGTCATCAACACATTTTCTGACTAAGCTTTTCTTTTCCAGACATAGAAAGAAATCCAGGCATTTGTTTTATCCATGTACTTTTTCCACTCCTCGGCTAACTTGATTTTTTCCTCAACTGTTTGACTATTATCCAGACTTCTTAGTTTATGTCTTTGATGAAACCATTGATCAGATCCTACAACTGCAAATCCGGACCACCAGATTTGACATGCATAAGAAAAGGCATAGCATTGCTATCTAGACAAAAGGTTGTTTCCGGCATACTAATACTTTATATCTAGCCATCCTCCATGTGCCCAGTAAACATTCTAAGTCTAGTGTCATTGTTTTGACTGACTCAAAAATTCAGAAAATCGAACACCAGACTATTTGTTGGGAAGATCTCACTTTCCCAGAACACTGGGTCGTTTCTAATCCCAAACCTCATGCTTTGAGAAAAATAAATTCTGTAAATATTCAAGAAAATCAATCCTCTGTCATCCTATTTTTTCCTAGAATATCAACAATAGACTGCAGAAGAATAGAACAAGCCTGTAGAAGCTCATCAGCTTATCAAGATCCAAGCATTGTAGATACTGCTTTCTCTAGTTCAGTTTTTAATCCTTGCCACCATATTTCTTTATTCGAATTTGCACAGATATTGTAATTTTTTCTTCATTAGAAGTAAAATGTCCCGAGTGTCATTCATCCGTAAATTTGAGAATTCTTGTTGAGTCTATCATACATGAGAATCATCATCTTCGAACTGGTGAAGCACATCCTTCCACATCCATAAATCCGTGCCCCAATCCAAAATGCTTAGATATTCCATTTCCACACGAATCTGACCATGTTCTCATGATGCATGAACTGCCCTCTTTAGAAGATCCAAGGCTGATAGGAATGTTCAACAAAATGAGGCCATCTAATATGCGTAGGTATGGCTTAGGATATTTGGAACAGATGAACGACCTCATCCTAGAGTCAAGATTTTTCTCTTTACCACCTGACTGTAAAAATCCCTTTGTATCAGAAATGCATAAATTCTTTACCTTAATGGAAGGATGTAGAAAGACCATAGAGTCCCAGTGGATGAAAGAGATGTTGAATTGGGATATCTACACTCACCCTGAGGCAGAACAATTTGGTCTCAGTCATACAGTTCAGGAAAAATTCAAGTTATCCCAAGAGTGGAAAAAGTATATGGATAAAACAAATGACTAGATTTCTTTATATGTCTGGAAAAGAAAAGCTCAATCAGAAAATGTGTTGATGACTGATACAGCATCTTCCTCCTCAGCCAAACATTCTTGGACCACTCTAGATGGTAATAAAATAGAGACACCATCTACTTTCCCTCCATACAAAGGTATCATTCTAGGAGAAAACTAGAACATTGCAAAGGCCATTCCTTTAGTTCTCAAAGATGACAGTGCACTGGGTATAAACGGAATAATACAAAAAGCCAGTGAACAGATCAATTGGACCAACACTGCAGTGAAAGGGATTGAAATGAGCATAGTAAAGTCAGTTGAAATAAAAGAACAGTTTGATATTGTCTAAGTTTCTCTTAATGATGTAAATAAGTGTCTTAATTATGTACAATATTCATCTTCTTTTGTAAAATTTTATGTTAAAGAATCTCTCAATAAGATTGAAGAAGCAGAAGAAAAAATGGTAGACCACATTGATACTACTAAGGGATTGTTAACAAACTTCACCAAAAAGATTAACAAAATAAGTCTGTCAAAAACAGATAAACCAGCCCCTACTTCTTTCTTATGTAAGAGAAATGTGCAGATACAGAATCCTGTCAAACCTATTGACAGATTCCCAAATTTGTTTCCAAAAGAAGTAGCTCAGACCTCCTCAGATAAATCTGAAGCTACAGAACAGATTTCAATTGCCTCCTTGTTTAAGGAGGAGAAAGAATCAGAATCTCAGATTCTTCCCATCTATGAACCATTGGAAAGTCGGTTCAATAAATATCCAGCTCCTGACTTGGATGGAAAAGGCAAAATTCTAGAAACACACACATTCTTCCCTGATTCACACAGAGAATGGAACATTGATAATCTCAGTGTTGGCCAAATCAGATAAATGATCGATATGATGTTCACAGAATACAAGTTAATGTGTCTTAGAGGAAAGAATGAAGTTGAAGCATGTAAGACTATCATTTAGTGTTTTACTGGAACACTTCTCATATGGTGGGAGACTGAATCATCTCCATCTCTACTCGTAAAAATGAAGAGTGAAGTATTGAAAGATGAAGCAGGGGATATTATACATAATTCAAATGGGATAACTCAAAGCAATATGATTGGACCTTTGACTTCAATGATCTTAGAGCACTAGTGTGGCTCTGAGACGGAGATCGCTGATAAGCACGAGGTCATACTAATGAACCTCAAATGTAATAAGATGTCACAATTTGAATATTTCCACTGAGATTGGATGCAGAGAATCTACGAGGCGAAGGATTCAAAAAAATTGCTATGGAAACAGGTATATCTTGCAGCTTTGCCTTCTAGATTTGTTGATTATATCAGAGTGCAAGAAGTATTTCAACTACCATTTGAATCATATACCTGGGGATAAATTTATTCTCTCATCACAAAAGCATTGATCAATCTGTGTACCAGCTCTAAGGGAAATAGGTCCTTAGAAAAATTGTCAAGGCTTCCAGATAGTAAATCTATCTATAGTAAATATGGTCTAACCAATTATGATCCCCTGGTAAGGAGGGGAAAAGTTTAAAAGAAAGCCAAGAAAGAATATATATAGACTACCAAATATCAAAAAGGCAAAAGACAGGTCTCCAATGGACCCAAGGCCTCTTCAAGGCCCAGAAAGGGATATTACAGGTATGTCCCTAGGACACATTACTACAAGCCTTCTGATATACATTTGCATACCTCCAAACGAGGAGAAATGGAACAAGCTTACTTGTTGGCTTTGTGGTAAGACTGGACACATTTCCAATAAATGTCCAGTAAACAATGTAAACTTTGAAACGGGAACTATAAACTCAAAACGGGAACTCTGGCCCAAAAACCTCAAAAAAACCACAAAAACAGTGCTCAAAACGAAAAGTGTGTATACTGGAACGATGTTATTTTTTTTAGGTGTCAATTTTGCGGCTGTTTTAAAAATGGCAGTGACTACAAAATTTTCTACGAAATTTTCCTGCAAAATATAGCTTCAGAACGAAAGTGTTGATACTGGAATAATGATTTTTTTTTTAGGGTCAATTTTCATACTTTTTAAAAAATGCTAATAAAACCAATTTTTTATGTCTCAAACAAAGTTAAATTTTAAGGAAAAAACACATTAATGTTTCTGGTAGAATATCATTTTTCTTTCCTAAGTATAAATTTAACATGTTTTCAACCACAACATGCTAGATACAAAAGAAATTGAAATTTTTTCAACTATAAAACTAAAAAAACATGACATTATGAACAAATTATATCACTGAATGAATTCAAAAGTCTTTATTTGTATACTGAATAAAACAGACATTATATCTCTAATTTGATATTGCATTGTGGATATTTAAACAATAAAATTTATCATACTTAAGACATAATCCAACAACATAAAAATGATTGATAACTTCTCATTTAACAAAATATGGAAAACATTAATTTTATTTGAAGATACGATGCATACATCAGTTATATAAACTATCTTAAACAATTATTCAAAATCACTCATATTTTCTTGCACACCATCAGAATTCACATCTTCAAATGAGTGACTGGATGCTGACGAAGATGTTCCATATTCTTCTCTTTCATCAACTAGTGCCCCATCTGAGTTCACATGCATGCCCAACATTCCAGGTTTCAAAAGTCTTCTAAATCTACGAGTGGTTTCAGCAGACTCCCATGTCAACACTGTTCCTTCTGGTAACAACCTTTTTAGAATCTCTGTCGTCTTGAAGCGAAGAGTTCCTCTCTACTTCCATGGTGGATTTTTGCAAACAATACTAATTTTTTTTATATATTTTTTCTCTACACACTAACCATAACATAACCATACTTATTTGAATGAAAAAGGGACCAAGTAAATTGATTGTTATCCCCCACTCTACGTATTTAGTGGTTTAAAATTTAAAATTGTTCTTTAACTTGTTTGTCTTTTCATTATTTTCAAAAAAAAATTCCACGTGGTGCATCAACTCGCAGTGATCATTGATGCTTTTACGAGCCACACTATGTACAATGGGTTAATATATAGAGCATATTGTTTCTTTATTATGCTTGTTAGTATACTTAGAAAGAAAGGACATACCATTTATGGTGATTTGGTACATCTTAACTCGCTATTGAGTTAAAATTTCCTGCAATTGTCGATCAATTATTATTATTAAATGTAGTAATGCACCTTTAACAATGCTCCAATAGATCTTAAGTACATTAATAAACAAATTTCATGGCCGTATTGATGTGCCCTTAATTTCTATGATGCACTACTGGTGGTGCTCCAGGACATAAAAAAAACACCATGAGATAATATTTTAAAAAATTATTGTGCCAATGAATGCATGATACTTGAGAACACCAATGTTCTAAAAATTAATACAACGCACAATTGATGATGCATTATAATAAATTGGGAATCAATGACTTTTACTCATTATTTTGGCAGAAAACTTTAAGTTTAATATTTAATGAATATAACAAAGGGTAATTTAGACTAGATTTTTTTTATTTTCCACCCGCCCCCCACGCCCAGAAAGATCTAATAAGCACCTTCAAATTACCGAGCTTGATATTGCATACTCTAATCATAATATTTGACTACCTACACCATATCTATGTGTGAAAGCTCTGAAATGTTCATCCATCCGGAAACCTGCCAAGAAGTAGTGGAAGATATGGCGGATATATCTATATATATATATATATATATATATATATATATATATATATGGCACCCTAGATCACTCTTTCTACAATATAATAGCATAGAATGGATATATGAATACTTTCATATGAAACGTGATAAGAGTTCATTAATAATACCCTGCACTGAATAGATGAACCTTTTAATACATCTCTTAAACGAAAGGAACGCTGTGAACTAGTCTTTTACGACGTTTCAGGGAGGAACGCTGTGAATATCTAGAGGAAAGTTGTCAGTGAATCTTTTAATATTTAGGAATGCTGTGAAAGAATCTTTTAATGCATCCTTAACTAGACTGTATGTTCGGGTCATCCGAGAACAAACTGCAAGGTCAACCGTTGAATTTCTTGCTGGGAAGTTCCGATAACCAAAGTTACAATCGGGTCTAGGTCTTCTGTAAAATACTATTGGATATATATTCCTGGAAGACCTGCTCAGAGTTAATGGATGATATCACCGTCACCTATAAAAATTAAATAACCCATAAACATAGGGATTCACAGCCTTTCTCCAACGAATGTGTTACAAAGGTTCATTTATTAGGTCCCAATCTTATGGCACTAAAATTTATGTTGGTGTGAGAAGACTGACACCTAATAATAAATGGACCTTTTTAATACTTTCTTTTGGAGGAAGGCTCTAGGTCTAATTAGAAGCAAAGGGCATCTGCATTAGCATACTATAGACATGGATGGAAAAATATTATCATATAGTTTGTGAAGCCATATTATGTCTACTTGTACTTTTGTTTAAATTATTGTTGTGAAGCCATATTGTGTCTACTTTTACTTTTGTTTAAATTATTGTTTGGTACAATCAAATGAAGATATTGAATATATCGATGAAATCATGGACAAAATGTCAATATTTGGGAGTTTGGTTTGTGACATACAATAGAACCCTAGAAATAGATTTATCAATGTAGGTGAATTTTGCCGCTATATCAATTGGATTTGGATAGTCACTCAATTGGATGGACGCCTAATAAATGAACTTTTTTTAGTAAATATTTTTGGAGGGTTGTAGGTCTAATTAGAATCAATACTCTTCTGCATTAAAATACTATAGAGCTGGATGGAAAAATATTTGCATATAGTTTGGGACGTCATATATGGCCGGATACAGGTGGAAGTACTTTTGTTTAGATTATTGTTCTTGTACAATTGTATAATGATATTGAATTTATATATGAAATCATCGACACAACGTTAAAATTGGGGAGTTTGGTTCAATTTAATATGTGACATAATAAAATTCGTAATCAATCATATTGTCATTTGCTCCATATTCATTGGATGCATCTCGATTTAAATGAGATGTATGTTGATTGGATGCATGAAAATGCAGATATTAAAATTTGTAATCTATTTCATTATTGGATCGATGCATTGAAATGTAGATTTTAATTTGGATGATTGGAAGATGCATCTTTATTATTAGCATAACCAAATGTTGTTGATATATCCTGAAAAGTATCGTTTTCCAAATAAATTATAATTACAGGTTATCATTTGGAGTATTCGACTCGTTCAATAGCATTTCACCATAAATCCTGCGAGTAATGAAAATCCATAGAATACGGAAAATATAAAAGTATATTAACCGTACAAATCATTAATACGTTTCAATTTGTTCAGCAATTCGGTTTGTTTAGCCAAGGCTTTTGATAGTACGATCTGCTATCATGAAATTGCTCTTCGCTGACCCAGCTGGCAAACCGGCAAACTCATGATTGAAATCAGTGAATTGTCCTATAGTTCGATCATCAGTTTGACCATACAAATAGTGATTTTGTTTCAAAGTTTACTTAAAACACTGACTCCTCCCCGTAAACTGCAATACATCTCATGATACTATTCAATACTCATGATACTATTCTATATTACGGGAGCGTCGATTCCGGGAATCGACGCTCCGGCAATCAACCTTGCAATCAATCCGCATTTTGAGTTGATATTGTAATACGTTGATGTCTGGATTGAATCATAGATGGATAGCCAGCTAATTAGGCCTTCCAGGTTCTTTTCTCGCGTGAACAAATGTAGATCAGCGAATCTCTATACCTGAACTCTCGTTGGTCAAATTGCAAATTAAATCTATTTTAATAGATAAACAGTTTCTCACACTCAATTCTACATTTCTACTGTACATACCATTTTAGCCAGTATGTACCCTGTCAAAAGTGGAGAAAGGTTCTTTCTGATGTTTCAGAAATAAGCGGTTTCGAGCTCGATGCAAATAATACGTGAGAACTCATCCTCCGCTCTCAATATCTATTTTAATGATGCATACATAGATAGATTTAAACCTTACTTGTTTTAATTTTTGCCAGGGACGAGGGGGAGGTGCTGGATAAAATCGTTGAAAGTGTGGTGAAGAACGTGAAAAAGAGAAATTTGGACGAAGCGGCCAAAGATTCCGAAAATACAGCCCTGTTGGAGCAGCGGCAGCAAAATCGTGGAAAGCTTGACGTCCTATTGCTCTGGTGTGGAAAACTTCAGGCTCCATGTGAATTGATCTTACGGTTATTTGTAGTTATATTTTCAGTAGTCTTTTTAATATTTTGGGCAATAGGTTTTATCACAATCGCTAGAGAATTTAACAAATTCTAGTTTAAAGTTTCTTCGAATTTCACAAACCCCTTTGCAGAAAATTTAAACCTGGGAACACCGCCTGCCTATTTTCCTGTGTGGAAAATTAGTAGTGCAACTGCTCAGCCAATTTGGTGGAAATTGCAGTTATTTTTTATTTTGTTTATGAATATGGTGGTGCTTTATGTTCTTTAAAGCTGAAAGTGAAATTAATACTCATTTACAAATACTTCGCTGGAATTTGGTATTCAGCTTGCAATTTGAAGTATTAAGGTGGACTAAGATGAGTCATAAATCCCTTAGGTGACATTTTGCAGATGATTAGATTATAAGTTTGTGTTCTTCAAGCGGCGGCTGCGGCTGTCTTATTATTGGTAAACTCTTTGCGAAAAAAAAGTTGAAAAATAAAGGTTTGAGTGCCTGTTATGAATGGTGTGTAATAAAAAGCAATATTGGGAAAATTATTCTGTATGTACCCTATCTTGTGGGAAAATGATTATTTCTACATTTCTACTGTTTTAGCCAGTAGATTCTACATTTCTGTTGTTTCTCCTATTCAGACCACCAGAAATGTAGAATCTACTGGCTAAAACAGTAGAAATGTAGAAATAATAGAATCTACATTTCTGTTGTTTCTCCTATTCAATACATGTGGTGGTCTTTATAGGGGTGGAACGGCTCTAGGTTTTATGAAACCTCTTTTTCTAAGTACATCATTAATTATGCGATTGTGTCTACTGATGTGAAGATATTGGATTTCGTAAGTATTGTTCTTGTGAAAATATTGGATTTCATCAAGTATGGATTCAATCTTTGCTCTGTGGATGTCTGCGTTCGGTCCTTTTCCTTGAGATTTGACGGTATTGCGTTAATAGCCGTGGGTAATAAATGTTCAAGAAGCGTCAATTGGTCTTGCAAAATTTTATAGAAATCAACTAAAAAATCGATATCAAAAAAATTAAAACATTTATTAGTTAAACTGTTTTAGCCAAATTTAAAATACCCAAATATGCGAAAGAAAATTAAATATTTGAAGTGATTCTTCTCATTCCTAATTTTGTAATGATATTTTCTAATTGTTTTGAGATTTGACTTGTTTTATTATTATTGAAATTTGAGATAAGAGTATAATTTTTAGTTATTTGATAAATAAATTCAACATCGCATTTGAATTGGATAATTAAAATCTTAGGCTTATGATTATAACAATTTTTTGTGATTATAAAACATTTCTAAGTAAAATAAAAGTTTACGGCTTGCTTTCGTAGCAATCAAGTCTTTTTATTAAAAAAATTAAAATTGAGTGTGAGAAACCGTTTATCTATTAAAATAGATTTAATTTGCAATTTGACCAACGAGAGTTCAGGTATAGAGATTCGCTGATCTACATCTGTTCACACGAGAAAAGAACCTGGAAGGCCTAATTAGCTGGCTATCCATCTATGATTCAATCCAGACATCAACGTATTACAATATCAACTCAAAATGCGGATTGATTGCAAGGTTGATTGCCGGAGCGTCGATTCCCGGAATCGACGCTCCGCCCCTCGGGCGGGGCGGGGCGGCCTGGGGCGGGGGTGCCGCCCCGCCCCGCCCGAGGGGCGGAGCGTCGATTCCCGGAATCGACGCTCCGGTAATATAGAATAGTATCATGAGTATTGAATAGTATCATGAGATGTATTGCAGTTTACGGGGAGGAGTCAGTGTTTTAAGTAAACTTTGAAACAAAATCACTATTTGTATGGTCAAACTGATGATCGAACTACAAGACAATTCACTGATTTCAATCATGAGTTTGCCGGTTTGCCAGCTGGGTCAGCGAAGAGCAATTTCATGATAGCAGATCGTACTATCAAAAGCCTTGGCTAAACAAACCGAATTGCTGAACAAATTGAAACGTATTAATGATTTGTACGGTTAATATACTTTTATATTTTCAGTATTCTATGGATTTTCATTACTCGCAGGATTTATGGTGAAATGCTATTGAACGAGTCGAATACTCCAAATGATAACCTGCAATTATAATTTATTTGGAAAACGATACTTTTCAGGATATATCAACAACATTTGGTTATGCTAATAATAAAGATGCATCTTCCAATCATCCAAATTAAAATCTACATTTCAATGCATTGATCCAATAATGAAATAAATACGGAGCAAATCATAATATCGTTGATTACAAATTTTAATATCTGCATTTTCATGCATCCAATCAACATACATCTCATTTAAATCGAGATGCATCCAATGAATATGGAGCAAATGACAATATGATTGATTACGAATTTTATTATGTCACATATTAAATTGAACCAAACTCCCCAATTTTAACGTTGTGTCGATGATTTCATATATAAATTCAATATCATTATACAATTGTATAAGAACAATAATCTAAACAAAAGTACTTCCACCTGTATCGGGCCATATATGACGTCCCAAACTATATGCAAATATTTTTCCATCCAGCTCTATAGTATTTTAATGCAGAAGAGTATTGATTCTAATTAGACCTACAACCCTCCAAAAATATTTACTAAAAAAAGTTCATTTATTAGGCGTCCATCCAATTGAGTGACTATCCAAATCCAATTGATATAGCGGCAAAATTCACCTACATTGATAAATCTATTTCTAGGGTTCTATCGTATGTCACAAACCAAACTCCCAAATATTGACATTTTGTCCATGATTTCATCGATATATTCAATATCTTCATTTGATTGTACCAAACAATAATTTAAACAAAAGTAAAAGTAGACACAATATGGCTTCACAACAATAATTTAAACAAAAGTACAAGTAGACATAATATGGCTTCACAAACTATATGATAATATTTTTCCATCCATGTCTATAGTATTCTAATGCAGATGCCCTTATTCTATATTGGTGCGCTTATTCTATATTATATCCATGGTACATGTATCCGTGCAAGTTATAAACAAATATTTCATGAAATCATTAAAATGAAGCCTCAAACTTCCACCGAGCATTTGTCTAATTATGGCAAGGTGTGTACTCATGGTTTTGTATTATAGATGTAATTTAATTTTTTTACGGTTCTAATTAGGATATTAATAAAGTATAATAAAAATAAGTGATGATAGATGCTATATTTTAATTGAGTGGATTATTTTTAATTGGTTATATTTCTCTTTAATTTTCATAACTTAATGTTTTGACCAAGAACCCTTTTTGGCGTGAAAAGCTTACGAGTTGGGGTTTATAACTCTCACCAAATACATTTTAGAAATGTTTGTCTTTCTTCTTAATGAGTCTTTGACTGCTCACACTTACATTACTAGAACATGCTCTTTTGAGCTTACCTGTGGAGATTTAATTATGTAGTATATTCCTTTTATGGTTTTCTATACAAATTGTCGATTGTACAAGTGCTTTATAAATCATATCTGGGTACATTGTGTGGAGAACTATGGTATCCCCAGGCAACTAGCTGCAAAAAAAATTAATTATGTTTTGCTAGGGATAGTAAAAGGTTACCTATTATGTTATGCATGTTGCTTGTACATCTTTTTTGGTGGTTGTTCATTTTTCATTAGAAAAATAAAGAAAAACCCTTATGTTCTCACATCTAAATTTTGTTTCACCATTTTGGGTATTAAACACCTTGGAAGGAAACACATGTGAATGATAAATCCTATAATAGTATGCTTGACATATATTACTAATATTACTAATTTTAAATTAGTTTTTCTTTCAATTTTTCTTAGCTCTCATGTATTACTTTCTTCGACTCTGATATTTTTCTCATTACATTATATTAGTTACAGTTGATACTTTTCAAAAATAGCTTGAAAGCCTTCATTCAACATATTATGTTTATGTGTGTTAGATAGAAATATCTAGAACAATAAATTCACTTAGTATTAAAAACAATCTACACATTCATTTACACATTTTTTTATGTTTTCAAGAGTACTTATATGTGTGTGTGTGTATGTGTGTTTAGTCTGTGGATAATGTAGGCTTAACCTAGGGCTTGCAACAATCTTCAAGCCTATTAATTAGCGTTTATGATTGTTCCCCTTTGGTTCAATGACTTATAGTTTGTTTATTAACCTCGATAACTAACCTAACCCAAAGAAATATTACATTCCTCTTTTGATTTCATAATTTTCAAATTACAAAACATTAGTACATTGGAATAACCAAAAGCATAAAAAATAAAGACAAAAATCAGAAAACAAAAATACATGTTTAACATTCATTCACTTATATGAATAAATGACTTGGCCTACCACAAAACCACAGTGAATAGAAAGATGCTCTACCCAACCAATGGGAACTGGTACCTGTACTGGAACTCCCCCTGAGCAAATTTTCTTTTTGTTTTGCTAAACTAAGAGTTGTAACTTCTATTTCATTAAATCGGAAAGAAAAATACATAAAATACAACAGTCCCCAAGGAACTTTGGGCTAAAGAAATATCAAACTGCTTAAAGCCATAGACCCACAAACAGAACAACAAAACCCTCGAAAAACAAACATAAGTCAACACCGTTCGATCACCCCTCAAAGATCTGACGGATGAGGCTCATATCGGGGCGAGAACCTGCAACCACGTTAAAATTAGAATCGAACCCAATGAGGAAATACAGACCATTCTAAAAGGATTTTGGGTCTGAACGGGGGGATAACCCTCGAGCATGTAGTCCACCCGAAATCCACCGATTCCCACCATGAAGCACAACAAACTCAAAGGATAACACTCACCTTGACCTACATACATATCCTTAATCGTCGAATCTCCTCGCTAGATCTAACGGCAGAGGAAGACATCACTTGACCTACATACATATCCTTAATCGTCGAATCTCCTCGCTAGATCTAACGGCAATTGAGAAAGATCCATTACAATGCAATTTCATTCAGCAAAGAATTAATGCTCTTCAATTTCTTCGAGATGCAATGCAAGAAATTGGATTGAAGAAAGGGGACTTTAGTGAATCACGTGTGGCAAAAAAGGCAAAGGAACCCCAACCACCATTACAGGGAATGTTTGGAAAGACATATATTGGGAGATTTGCAGACATCAAAGACCCATTAGAAGAGGAAAATGAGCAAAATGAAACAGAAAATATTGTGGAAGAGGACAATGATGAAACTCTAGAGGACGAAGAATTTGGATTACGTGACATTGTTGATTAAATTTAAGTTATGCTTGTAAATCAAGCTTTGCAATGTTTTGACTTTGACATTTTATGAGAAGAATAAACACTCAATTAGGGTTGTTATATGTTCAATATTGGTAATATGTGATTTCTGCATTGATTTTTAAGTTAATCATTATTTTTTGAAAAAAAGTAGTAGTTATTATTATCTTTTTGACATGTAATTCATAAAAAAAACTATTATTTGACCATTTTTAGTTAATATTTTTGTAAAAAAATTGTGATTTTGACATGTTAATTCTAGCAAAAAATTATCAAAACGTTTATTTTTTTGTTATATTTATGTTAAAAATGGTTATTTTTTATGTCCATTGTTAAAAAATGTTGTTTTTTAGAAACAATTATTTCATGTGGATTGAAAAATTAATTAAGGATGTCTAAACACGTAGATTATCTAAAATTCAAACTATCGACTTTCTAATTTAAAAACGCAAAACAATAAAAACCCCACTAAAATAAAAATAAAAATTAAGATAGAGAACAAGAAAATATGAATACAATGACGACTTCAAAAACTATCAAATTTAGAAAATAATTTTTTACATTTCACACACTAGAAAATTTAAAGTCAAAAAATAGGTCTTTTAAAAAAAGGGTGTGATGTAGAATACTCACTTTTTAAAATCAGGATGAAAATCACTACCATTCACTACCATTCTAAAACTTAATGCACATGAAAAAAATTAAAGTTCCAAAAACCATGTTCTAAAAAAAACATGTGTATTCTGCATCACCACTTTTGAAAATCGGGTCATTTTTTTGCCACCTCTACAAAACGGGTAATAGTCTCAGTTCCCGTTTCAAAGTTTACATTGTTAGTAGGAGAAGAATCAAAGAAAAATAGAGGTAAGAAATCTCAATCTCTGTTCAGATGAGGTAAAACTGTCAAAACTGAGACCCAAATATAGTGTATGAAATGTGGGTCAAGAAGTCATGCAACAGATCACTGTCCTCATGTAGTGATCAGAGAACAAATTCAGCAGCAACAGCTAGAAGAATCATTTGCTGATTCATATAGCTCCTCTTCTGATTCTTCATCTATAGAAGAATTAAATACTTATATGCAACCTTGTGATTGTTCAGATTCAGAAAATTATAAATGCCAAGTTTGTTCTTACTCTGATTTTGATGACTACAGTGAATCCTCCATTGGGAAATTTGTGTAGCACCACAGAAAGAAAAGGTGTTGATGTCTGTGACAGAAGAAGAGGAGATGAAAATCCTTTCACAAATTCGTGCCATGGAAGAAGGCAAAATGAAGAACAGACTCACAAAAGCATTTATGGATCAGCTTCGTTCTTCCAACTCTTCTAAAAGTTTTGCTAAAAACCATTGTTCGTGGATGCCTCCGTTGAGCGAAACATCAGGTATTTTAAGAAGCACCAACTACAGGTTAAGGTTCGCTAACTCACCTTGGGGGAGGTAAGCAGATAAATACATAATCTCAAAAATGAAATCTCTGTTTTAAAGTCTAAAATGGCAGAATTAGAGAAAGGAAAATAGCCCGTAGACACATATGCAAATGAATGGAATGTTGTAGCTAACTTCAAAGAGTCGAAAGTTGAGAGCATTGAAGGAAAGAAAGATCCTATTATAGGATTCAGAGAAATGCTAATTTTTTCCATTGAATATCAGCAACATCATGTACAGGTCAATATTTTCATATAAGGAGAAATGTTTTCATTAACTGCACTATTGGATTCAGGTGCAAATGTGAATATATTAAATATTAAAGTGATTCCAGCAAAATACTGGATCTCTGTAGACAGAAAGGTAATTGTTCTGGGAAACAAAGCACTCAGGTATGAAGTTCCAAAAGCTTCTATCTATTTTGACCAGCATTGTATAAAATTAAAGTTTGCAGTTGCAGACATTCCAGTAGATTGTATTTTGGGAAATATCTTTTTGGCTGCAGTTGAACCACATGGTTCAGTAATATTGAAAGGAAATAGAGCTGGTTATTTCATTATTGTTCCAACCTCTAAAGATTGTTCAAAAATAATTGAGATGCCATACATCTCAAATCCAAGAGTTTCTACCATGGTCTAGACAATCAAAGAACTGGACAAAGCTAAAGCTAAATTGACAGATCTCAAAGATCTGAAATCTACGATACAGGTAGAAGAACAGCTGAAAAATCATTTGATCAGAAAGAAAGTAGCTGATCTCAAAAATAGTATAGAAGATGATTGTTGTTCAGAAGAGCCCATGCCTTCTGGCATTGAATGCAGCACACAGTTGAACTACCCTATAAATTAGAATCCATTGGAAAGCCTTGTAAAAGCGGAGCTATCCCAATGAATAAAGAGTATAGAGAACTGTGTGAACAAGAAATCAAGCAGTTACTGGATAGGAAGCTTACCAGAGAATCTGATAGTCCATGGAACTGCTATGGATTTTATGTGAATAAAAGGTCAAAGCAAATCAGGGGTATTCCAAGAATTGTGATAAATTATAAACCTTTAAACTCTATCCTTGCTGATAACACCTATCCTATTCCTCACAAAGGAGATCGTATAGGAAGGATAGCAGGAGAAAAAGTATTTTCAAAATTTGATTTAAAATTAGGTTTCTGGCAAGTCGCCATTTCTAAGAAGGACAAATTCAACACTGCTTTCAGCATTCCTGTAGGACATTATGAATGGAACGTAATGCCCTTTGGTTTGAAGCATGCTCCCTCCAAATTCCAAAGGGTAATGGATTCCATCTTTAAGCCATATTTTGACTGGCTTTTGGTTTATATTGATGATATTTTGATCTTTTCAAAAAATATCCAAGACCATTTTAAACATGTACAGACATTTGTACAATTAGTAAAAAGAAATGGATTGGTCTTGAGCAAGAAAAAGATAGAAGTATTTCAAACTTCTATAAAATTCCTTGGCCACACTATCTTTAATGGTCAGATATCTCTGCAAAAACATGCCTTGGAATTTTCTGATAAATTTCCAGATGTCATCACGGATAAGACCCAACTTCAAAGGTTTCTGGGATGTCTCAACTATGTTAGCAACTTCTATCAAGATTGTGCAAAAGACAGAAGTCTGCTAAATCAGAGATTGAAGAAGGAACCACCTCAGTGGTCAGAGGCGCACACAAGAGCTGTCCAACAAATCAAGGCCAAGGTAAAAACACTCCCTATTCTATATGTAGCCAATGATAATACATCTAAAATAGTTGAGTCAGATGTTAGCAATATTGGATGGGGAGACATCCTTAAACAAAGGAAGGATGGGATGGAACAAAATGTTCAGTTTGCCTCAGGAACTTGGAACTTGTTGAGGGCCCCGAAATCGGGTCGACAACAAGGGGGATACCCACCCGGTCGGGAACTTGGTTGGCGACTCCTTGCCCGTTTGGAGTAGCGGGTCCGACTGGGGGTAACGGGACCAGCTTCCCGATGCATGGGGTGTGTGTGTGTGTAAGTTTTGATTTATGTTGTTTCTAGAGAGCTTTTGAGAACTAATTTTAATCTAACTCATCATTTGACTATAAGATGCTAAAATCAGAATAAAAATAACATATACAATCTACGCAAACCCGAGATATATCCTTTCCATCATGCGATCTAAAAAAGATTTCATATAATAACTGGTAATGAAGATTATTCAGTTACTATAAGAATATAAACCATTTAAGATAAACCATTCTGCATAAGAAGTTAAACAGGACAGTTGTGGACTGCATATCACATGATAAATCATTCATATGTCAAACATAAATAAATGATTCCACCGTACAAAAGTGCCAAATGGTAACCATAAATCTATACATTAACATACAAATAACATCAGCTGTATATCACTTTAAGCAAATCAGTAGAAATTCGTCAACAGATAAAAGTACCCTTTATGACTAATTTTTACTCACAAACTTCAAGAAATAATGATCTACATCTACTTACTTTGAACGCCTACTAAGACTACAGAAATGCAACATCAGTAGCAGACATTAAAATGCAAATATAAATAAATCCGATCCTTCCATTCATCAAAACCTCCTCTGAGGTGCAGAAGTGCATATTCTGAGGACAAGTTTTTGACAAATTTCTGGACCCCTCTCCAATGCAATGAGAAGGGTTGAAATACTACTATCTAATCCTAATAATAGTATGTTACAAAATTGAGGATACGGTTCTCAAATGACCGCCCTTTTTCTAATTTAGTTAAAAAGGAAAAAACAACATTCTAAATGAAATTACTTCTGAATTTGGTCTCTGAAGTTGCAGCTGTCAAGCATAGGCTTGAGAAGAGTAGGCTGGCTGATTTCTGTGCTTAGCTGGGCTGCGAAAACGGCATCCATAAGAGCTGGCGCTACCTTCTCGGCTGCGTTGATGATGCATCTTACTGTCATGCATTGGCTGTGCCGCTTAAATAAGTAAGTCCAGTAACTTTCCCAATTTAGTCTAGCCAATGCCTAGATTGTTTTCCCGTTTGCCTGCGCTTTCTGCCTCCAGTTGCAACGTGCTTGGTAGGTACCCCGGGGTGGTCTCTGAAATCAAATTAGCCCTATGTAAATTTTCGTTTACACAGTCGATAAGGATGCTCGCGTGTGTCGCCGCTGTCTCTGCTGCTTGCTCCGCCTGTGTGATTTGTTCGTCCCATTTATTAAAGAGCAACTCTTTATGATTTTCATTAATCTTGGGTGCCCCTGCTCTTTTCCCCTCCTCGTCATTTTGCCAAGTCAGATATTCTGTTATTCTTCTATTGGTCTGGTCATAGTCGTTCCGCAATTCCACCACCTGGCTGGTGATCTTGTCGCTTAGTTCACAAAAATGCCTCCACTGTGATATTCTACGTACCATATCTTCTTGTTGCTGTGATAGTTGGTCGTTCAAGCCGATGGACTCTGAAATGAACTCTGTCAGCTTAGGTTCGTCTTTATGTATTTCTTGCACCGTCTGTAGCTGCTTTTCTTTTTCTTCAAGACTTCTTTGATAGCTTACCTGCATCTGGCGAAAGTCTTCCTGTAGCTTTTCGAGCTGTCTGGAGGCTTCAGTGTTCGTATTGACTTGCTGCAACTGTTGTTGTAGCAGTTGTATTTGATTTTCATGTTCTTTTAGAAGTTGCTGGACTTCAAAGGCCTTGTCGATAGTTGCAGAAGCATATGCTCCTGCAATCTGAGACAGTTTCGTGAGATTCTCGGTTGGATTATTATTTGGGTCTTTCCACAAGACATCTAGATGTTCAGCATCTTGAGATAGTGCATTCTCAAGTTTTCTCTTCTTTCTTTGTCTCCTTACAACTGCTTTGTGCTGGGGGCTGTAGAATACGTCCAGTGGAGGAATTTCTTCTACGTTGAGTAGAAGTTCTGAGGATGGAGCGATAGGGAGATGCTCCGTTTCTGCGGCACTACTGACTATGGTCGAGAAGACCTCTTGCACCACCTGTGTATTGCTCACAGGTGTCTTTGGGGCTTGACCTTCAAGATTAATTAATTCATTGAAGGTGTCCCATTCTTTATCCAACTCTATTGTGACAAGAGGTGTTTCGACGACAGGAGGGAGAACCTCTCTCGGTGGTGAGGCGATAACTTGCTGCTGAGGCATCGTACTTGACTGAGCTGTATCTTTGATTGTTTCTTCGTTCTTCTCTTTATTGTGCACAGACTCTTCAGGATGTTTAGATATTTCTTTTGCGGCGCTAGACTTAGATCTGGAAGCACTGGAGTTTTCACTGAGGCTGATGCTCGGAGTCGGTTCTCTAGTAGCTACTCGCAGTCCTTCCAGTGGAATACTAGCCAGTCTTCTTTCTCTGTACAACGTGAATTTCCGAAGGTCGTCTGGAGGCAATCTTGACTGAGCTTCTTGCAAAACTTCCTTGAGCGAGTTCTTGTTCAGAAAGAGATCATCAAACAGATCTTTCTTCCCAAAGAATACCCTTATCTTGACGTTGGTTGTAAATTCCTGGGCCACTTTATTTGGGTCGAATGGTCTTGATGAGAACTTAAATAATTGAAGACACGTCACGTTCTCCACCTCATCAAAAGCGTGTCCCACATCGAACAAAGAGAAGACCCCACAAGTGACGGGAAATGGAAGCCAAATGGCCTTCTTTTTGTCCTTTAGTTCCTTGGTTAAGCCGCCTTCAGAACAAGTTTGATAAGCGATTTCTCGGGCTAACAATTTATCAGGAACATACAAGTGTAGGACATGTGGAGGTACAGTGCTTCCAAAAACTCGAATATAGGTAAACCATTCTTCCCCAAACCATCTTGCGATGGGGAGGATGTCAATTTGGGCCTCGGGAGAGCACCTTGGGGGGTCCTTATCATATATCATTCTATGTATGGGCCCTATGAGCCCATGGCAAATCTGGTAAAAATGAGGGGAAAACTGGGAATCCCATAAGACTTTATGATAGACATGAATGGGCAATGGGTCTTGGGTAGTCCATTTCCAACCCATAGTAGGGAATTTCGATACAAGACAGACAGAGTCCATTATATAGGCAGACAGATAAAAAGGAGGATAGGCCCTTTGGGAGAAGGATCTCTTAGAACGGTAGTGGAGAACCGCCTTGTATAGAGTGTCAGAAAGGATTTTGGCCCAATCCACTATCTCAGAACTAGTCGCGGCATCAATTAACGGTAGCCATTCAGATGAAAACTTATTGATGTCGGGCTTACCAAATAGCCTACAGAGCATGGTTGCAGCAAAACAATATGGAGAGGTAAGGGAACCAGTGCTATACATACCGTTCTTATCTTTTTTCAACGGCTCATCTCTTCTTGACCATTCCTTAGTGGTGTCTGATAGGTCCGGATTCTCTACTGCGAACTTCCTAACAAACTCTGCATTATAGGTCGCTTGTGGTTCAGGAAGATGATACATGAGCTTCAAGTCTTGAGCAGCAAACGATCCCACGAGCCCATGTCCCTGGACTTTGAACTGTCTATGATGTAACTCCGCATCATCTAAAATCCATTTGATCATGTCTGTATATGGTAGAATCTTCGGCCTTGCCGCTATTCTATGGAGGAAAGAACACGCTAGGTCTTCTAGGGATGCCTCTGAAGGATGTGATGCACCCACGACAGCAGCATTTACCTTGACTATTCTAGGGTTCTCTTCTTCTAACAGCCTATACATGCCTTCCCATGTTGAGATACCTGCATCTTTATTGCATGAAGTATCTGTGTACAGGGGCGCCATCTCCTTGGTCTTCTCTCTTGTTTCGGAGCTTTGAGCTTTGTTCTTCTTCCCCATTTCGCTTAGCGTTTCTATCTGATTTTGCCTTCACACTTTGCTCCTGCAGGTTATGAGTGAAATGGAAAGATTGATCAGAAAGGTGATGGGAGAGTTTTAAATGCAAGAGATAAATCAGATATGCCACCTTACGTGAAGCAAATCCGCATTAAGGCACGCGTCTTTATTCCACTAAATAACTGACAACTGATTTATTACTATCATTAAAAGCGCATAATTCCAAGTCAGGTTATAGTAAGTGGCTTTTCTTTGGGTGGCGTGCCCGAGGGATTCGTACTAAGGTGATTTTATGATTTGCCAATGTACCCTTGCATGTCGCGCAATCGCAAACAGTAGCGATCGCAACATCGCAGATCGCAATAATTCAATGCTTGCCAATCTTCGCCTGCCTCATTTTTGTGATATGCGATCGCGCAATCGCAATATCGCAAATCGGCGGATTTGTAAGCTTTTCTTTATGGATACTAGCATGTTGCGATGCGATGTTGTTATTAACACTGAGGCGGTGCGCATATTGGTCTTTAGAAGGGAAATGAAGGTGTTTCTTATTCCTTTGTGATGCAACCTTAAAGATTTGCTTTCATGAACACAGGCTTAGGCTTAAGTCATTCAAGAAACCTTTTCTACGTGTATGTTTGTACTTTTAAAATAAAATCCTTGCTTTTCCAAAAATTAACTAAGGGTCCCCATTCATTCTAGTATCGTGGCTGATACTAGATTGAACGAAAGGGGGGGTTGTTGCTGGCCACAACAATTGGCGATTCACTTGGGAGAACCAGTTATCTCTGCTCTTTTTCTATTGACGTCTTCAGACTCCTAAAAAAAAAATTTCTCAGGAATTTTGAACTTTATTATGAAAAGATAAAAACAAATGATACTTCAAAGCGTCAGTGATGTTTTGTTTCAGCCCTGTTACACAGTAATTTGTCACTGTCTCCCTGTCAGTCACCCTACTGTGTCAGGAATTCACAATAATCAAGTTCATGCCTTCTGAACTGGCCAAAAACCCATTTTTCCAAAGTTTTCTTCATCAGCGCGTCTGTTTCTAAAATATCCGCGATGACTGGCGCTTTATAACAGACTGCTAGCGCTGCCAGCGCGGAAGCACACGCCTTTCCCGCGCTGATCGAAATTTCATGACCAGCGCAGCCATTCTGTGTACCTACCCGCGCTGATATGACCTTTTCCATTATGTCTCTACGACATCAGCGCGACAGACCAATTATGCACCCGCGCTGATCCAGTTTTGGCGAATTTGTTCCAACAGCCAGCCTTCCAGATAACTCCAGGCTTGGTTGTTGGCCTTGTGGGTATCGACTCCCTACTATGGCATGTCTGTTCGACCCTTTGCAACCACTTCCCTTGAGGATAAGCTCATCCTTCCACCCTTTTAGGAGGCTCCTTCTCCTATATAAACTTCCACAATTACCATGAGTTAGACATAGCTTGGAATAGCTTGGATTGTACAGAGCTTGTAGTGCTCAGATTGCTGCTACTATAGGTTTGGTGTGCTAGGTGTGGAAGTGATTGATTGCTTAGGGAAGGTTGTTTTGTGTTGCTTGTCTTGTGAGAGAGAGAGTTGTTTGTCTTGGGAGAATCATCCTCAAAGGTGAATGCTTGAGATACATGCTGACTGGCCCCTCTTGAGAAGGTTACCGACGTCAGAACATTTGGTTGTACTCTTCTCTATTCTGATTAATAATAGATGACTGTTATTATTGTTCCATTCTCATTTGTCTATGCTATGGTTAAATGTGAATTACATCTTTTCTGACCGATGTATAGTTGCTTTTACTAGATTTCACGCTTGCGTTTGTTTCCTCTTCGTGTGTGCAGGTATCTATTCGCGGAGATCGCGGAGGATTGTGACCAGCCGAAGATGTACTGAGATTTTGGACATGCACACTTATTTTTGAGCGCCTTAGTGCGCCACACGATATATATATATAAACATACCGGCTTTTTTGATGGATCATTGTTACATGTGATGATGTCTTGTTTATGTTATGCAATTTGTTCAATACAATTGTGATCTTATGTATGAATTTGCATGACACATGACCCATGGATTTTATATGTTTTTAATGCAAGCTTAAAAGCACACACAGCACGCATGCAAACTATGCTTGAGAAAATATTTACGTATGCTTATTCTTAGATGGATCTTTTACATATGATGATGTGTTTTATATGCCATGCGACTGTTCGACACACATGTGATCTGATGTATCTATTTTCATGACAAGCGACCCATCGTGAAATATGCACATATTTTATTTTTATGAAAGCTTGAAAACACACATGATAATCACGTATGCAAACTATGCTTTGAACAATGGATTTTATTTTTGATGCAAGCTTAAAGGCACGTATATACATGCAAACTATGCTTGATGGGAAAGGAAGCGGGCATGCCCCCAGCATCGTGTCTCAATTCGAGGTACATGCCCCCCAAGCTTCAAGCCATTGAAAATGGGTTGAAGGTTGACAAAACAGTTATTGCGCTCGAATTGCACGAGCTCATGTTTCATTGTTTTAACGAGGTTGACACAGGTAAAAGAACTATCCTGGATTGTGTTGAGTCTCTAATTGACTGGTGTGACTCTTATCCTTCGGGTGTTCGCTTTTCTCTATTGATTTCGCACTCAAGCCCTAGGACATCTAGAGGCCGTGTGTGTGTCAAGCCTACCGTAGGAATCTTGTTTGCTTATTTGACCAGCCGATTTCAGATTTGTTTATACACTTGTTCAGTGATTGTTGGAGTGTTTTGGTTTGTGTTTCCGAGTGGTTTTTCGCTTCCTCCTTGCTTGCATTCCTTTTTGCCTTGTTGGGCTTAGATCACATAGCTCGTACAAGCCTTTGTTTTTCCTTTGATTTGGAGAAACTGTTTTGGTGTCTTGGGAACTTTGTGTGCTTTCATTAAGTGATTTTATCCTTTTTTGCTTGGTGTTCCTGTTCCTCAAAATTCATTTTAGGTGCTTTGTGCCATTGAAAAAAAAATCAAACTAGTATCTTTGTATTCAATAATTGAAAAGGAAAAGAACATTTCGTTGATTTGCATTCTCAAAAGAAAAGTTTCGTTTCCTTGCCTTTAGCTGCATTAGATTGTTTGATTGCTTGCGTTCATTTTTTTTGATCGAAAAATTATTTACCTTCTCATAGCTAGAATTCATCGAACAAAATGGTATTCTTTGGCATGTAGTTTGCATCTAGGTAATTGTGAGAGAACACACGATAGGACCTGAAATCGCAACTTAATTCAAGATCAACCATAAAATGAACTGAATTAACCTAAAAACGCATTGGAACTAAATGAAAATATCTAGAGGTCTAGGTTAGAGACGTGTTCCGGCGTCTTTAAACATAGTCACTCTTGTTTCACATTATGGTTGGGTGATTCCTCCTTTTGTGACTCGATAGTGGTCTAACACGGACTATGCTCCCACGTACCGTCGCGTATATAGGGAGACCCCACTAGGCTTTTATCCTTTATCCATAGGAAGTCGAGTCTGCCGCTTTGTGAACCGTAACGCACCAAACACAGCATTCGGGAAGATTGACTGCAGTATGGAAAGTCCTTGGCTCTCATACGATTGCTAAGGTGTATAAGCAGTTTTACGGGTCGCTTGGTTAACCCTTTACCTAGAGTCTCCAGAGCAGTTACTTTTGATCCTTTTCAGACTCCCTAAATGAAAAGGTGCCTGTGAGCGTCTTGTCACTTCGTGCTCATTAAACATTCGAAGGAGACTGGAGTCATCTTTTCGTCCTTTTCTCGACTCTTGAAACATGAAAAGGTCAAGTTTGGTTCTTGTGTCTTAAAGTTTATTCGGCCACGATAACATCACCTGGTTAGATCTTGTGTGCGTTAGCTTGAGTAGGTTTCGTTTTCGTTTGCTATGGCAACTTTTCCGGGATTCACTAACCCAGGTTCCCCCTCTGATGGGAATCCAGGACAATTCCCTCCTCTTGGGAATGTTGGTGCTCCGTATATGGCGACGTTGTCCCTACCAGGGTTAACTGTCGGGTTGCCTGTGTGGTTGTTTTCAACCTCTTTGGTCCCTACCGTATCGGCTGTTAGTCCATCAGTCCCTCCACCTGAACAACATCATGTTGATCCTAAGGTGGATCTCTCCCCTTCGACGCCTACTTCTACGTCGTCCTCTTGTACTTCGCCTGGTGAAATTCTCGATGTGAGTAACCAGGTGGCTAAGAAGAAGAAGTCCCCTAAGGGAGAGCCTACACACACAGTCCCCCTCTCAAGTCCAGCTATCCACTCCAGTGTACCTGAAGTCGGGTCACCTTCTGCTCCCCCGCGGAAGGTCAAGTTTCCTTGTCGATTATGCAGGGAGGACCATCTGCTTCGTGATTGTCCTGGCATTCCCAGGGTATTAGAAGTTTGGTCTCACTATCCGGCCCGCCCTTCATCATCCACTGATGATCATGGCGATGCTACCTCATCAGTTGGGAATGGTAAGGAGAAAGGGAAGCTTCGAATCCCCTGTTGACTTTGTGAAGGCAAACATCCCCTTCACCTTTGTCCACTCATGGATAAAGCCTCTGCTGTGTTGGAAAGTCTTGCTGCTCCTCCGAATCCATTTCCCGCTGGTTATCAACGCCTTTCGACAACTGTAGATCGCGCCCCTGTTGACAAAGAGATTGCTTCAGATTCCTCTCTTGTCCAGGCTCCTCTTCCCGAACCTGGCTGTCCCCAGCCTGTTCCAGACCCGCCGTTGGTCGGAAAGAGTGTTGATTCGAGTTCCCCTCCTCTCGAGCACTCTGTTTCGGAAGAGAAAAATTCTCATGTTCTTCTCGTCTCCTCGGATTCTCCTGAGCTTGATAAAGGTTCTCCTGAAACCTCTCCGGAGAATTTAGATTCGGTTCTTTCCGAGCAGGGGGGCAACCATATGGTTCCCCCACCAAGTAGTTCGGTCATCTCTTTTGATTGGAGTCGTTTGACTACCCCTCCCCTTCCGTCCCATGTGCCTTTCTGGGTCACCGCCTATGCTTGCAATAAGGCGCTTCCCGGCACTGTGTTAGACGAAGGAGCATCGGTTAGTCTCATGCCCGTTACTACTTGGCGAGCTTTGGGTTCCCCATCGCTTGTACCTGTCGCATCGCATCTCACCGCGTTTGATGGAGGAACGAGTCAGCCATTAGGGATCCTCCCGAAGTTTCCTATTACTTTGGGAGGCAAGACTGTCTATATAGACGTCTCGATTACCCAAGGTTCTTTAGACTTCAGTCTTCTCCTTGGTCGTGATTATGTGTATGCCATGGGAGCCCTTGTTTCTTCACTTTTCCGTGTGGTTTGTTTTCCACACGATGGAAGAATAGTGACGTTCGATCAATTATCGTTCGTTCGTCCACAAGCCCCTCCGGCGCACTTGTCCTTCCCTCCTAGTTTTCATCCACCTGTTGCATCTGTCTCACCCCAGATCAACTACGTGGCCACCTCCCCCGTGCCTATATCCAGCAATGTCGCCGTCGTGCATAGTGTCCTGGGGGCATTGGGTCCTGACATCCGAGATATTGACCTCCCACTGGGAGCGCCACTCTTGGAAGCCCCGACTTCCCGTTCATTATGATGAAGTCTGGATGGAGCACAGTTCTTTTCTGGTGTCAAGCTCCTTAAAAAATGAAACTGGGTCTAGTCGGAGCATAGTTCGCTTTCCTGTGTCAAGCTCCTTAAAAAATGCAACTAGGTGTTCGAGCATAGTTCCTGATCTTGTGTCGAGCTCATTAAAACATGAAACAAGGGTTATGAGGATAGTTCTTTTACTGTGTCAACCTCATTAAAAAAATGAAGCAACTCCCTTTTCAGATCGAGTCTTTGATTAAGATCTCGTAAAATCCCAGTCGAGTCTTTCCAAGATCTCGAAAGCGAACCTTCATTCCATCCACTTTGTCGAATGTAATGAAGCTTGGGGGGCATGTACCTCAATTTGCATTATTATGCTGGGGGCATGCGAACTTATAACAAGCATAGTTTTTCGTTTCAAGCTTGTGTAAACATGAAACCGAATCCAAGCAAAGTTCTCCACGGTTCAAGATTGTGTAAAAATGAACCCATACCCGATTCACATCTCGTGATTGCCATTTTTATCCGCTGAATTCTGCTAGATGAGCCTTGGTTGTTTCATTCCATTGCTACCATCTCTTAGGCCGATCATATGCTCTCACTTGGTTGTTTATCCTTTCCTGAGGAACCGCAGCGATGAGTGGTTTTATTAGCCAGCCTCTTGACCATTACATGTTTTGAGCAGTTCCACCATTTCCGGAACCAGTTGCTACCTTTTATACCACTCGTTCCTCTAGGATGAGTCACCTTTAAGCTCTTCTCTGACTCGTAAAATGTGAAAAGATTGCCGAGTATTTTTCCCTTTTTGACTCGTTAAATAGAATAAAAATGGAGGTCTGCTTTCAGCTCTTTTCCGACCATTTAAAGATGAAAAGATTGCCGAGTTTCCCCTTGACTCGTTAAAAGGAATGAGAGGCGGTCGCCTTTAAAGCTCTTTTTTCAACCGTTCAAACTAAAAAGATTGCCGGGTTTTTGTCGTTTCGAACTCGTTATTGGCTCCAAAACGACGTGCTTCTGACCGCTTTTTTACTTTTTCGGGTCGAAGTCACTATTTACGAAAAGTACTCCTCAATCATTTTGGTCGGGCGGTTCTTTCGAGTATTGTTTTATACTTTTTCGGGCTCGAGAGACACAACTTTACGAAAAAGAACCCCCCTGAAGTTTTCTTTTCTGCTGCCTTTTCACAGGAAAAGACGCCGAGTTCTTCCTTTGTCAGACTCGTTAAAACTTAAATGACATTGGGTATCGTCGAAATGACACTTTTTCAAGCATATGCTACCCTCGTCAAGCTTGTCATCCAAAAATAATCTGGGTACCTGCCAGAAATGGTGGGGAAAATGGAACTGTAATCATAGTCGTGTCGGCAGTATGTCGCTCTTGAACATGGCACTCCTCTGCTTCGTGTCTGGGTGGGACCATCTCATCTTGTTTTTCACTGGCCTCCGTGGGTTTGGATTATCCTATTTGACCTCTCATCTGCTCATTGCCTTGTCACCATGACCCCTACTCATTTGATGTCAAATACTGCCAAGCCCGCTATCGTGTCGTCGATATGGTTCAAGAGAAGTTGACCTCTGCAGAGTTACAACCTACCCTTGACGCCTCACATAATTCTGATTCATCACACTAATCTTCCTTTGTCTCGTGTCGATGATGTGGGAAACGTTATGGCCCACCTTCGATCAAGGTCACTTCCTGTCGACTTCAGCTCATTATCCAGGAAGGTGACTTAGAGACTCCCTTCAGGTGCCTTAGGGCCTGCATGCCTCAATGGCAGGTTCTTCGTGTTCGACGTGAGGTCTTCATCATTGGACTCCGATCGAATGATTCTGCGGGTGTTCGACACCAGCTCATTGATTCACACGCCGCGGATTGTACCTATAGTACCTTGAGGGCCATTGTCATTATTGGTGGTTCCTCTCGCGTCTGTTAACGGTTTTCATCATTGACCGGTAATCAGACGATGTTCATGCATGTTCGACTTCAGCTCATGTATTCACATGCTTGGACTTGTACTTTGTTCGGGTCGGGACGGAGCGCAAGACCCTGGATCCCTGTCTGTTATGGTCCAGGTTGCGATTTTGTGGATGATCATTACATGACTCATTGATGGATGGCTGCGCCCATACCTGAGTCTTCATGGATGGCTGCGACCATACCTTATCATTATTTTGGTCTCTTTAGCTGGGTGGCTGCGTCCATTCCACAGACCTTTTCACATGTCTTTTCGGATGGCTATGCCCATACCCAGACTGCATGTACTTGATTATCAGACATATTCGGTCCTTCCTGGTGGTGTTCCAGTTCGGCGAGTGTTGTAAAGCATTTCACCCCTCCCACTCTCTCGGTCTTCATGCTTTAGGGGGCATCTGTTACACAGTAATTTGTCACTGTCTCCCTGTCAGTCACCCTACTGTGTCAGGAATTCACAATAATCAAGTTCATGCCTTCTGAACTGGCCAAAAACCCATTTTTCCAAAGTTTTCTTCATCAGCGCGTTTGTTTCTAAAATATCCGCGATGACCGGCGCTTTATAACAGACTGCTAGCGCTGCCAGCGCGGAAGCACACGCCTTTCCCGCGCTGATCAAAATTTCATGACCAGCGCAGCCATTCTGTGTACCTACCCGCGCTGATATGACCTTTTCCATTATGTCTCTGCGACGTCAGCGCGACAGACCAGTTATGCACCCACGCTGATCCAGTTTTGGCGAATTTGTTCCAACAGCCAGCCTTCCAGATAACTCCAGGCTTGGTTGTTGGCCTTGTGGGTATCGACTCCCTTCTATGGCATGTCTGTTCGACCCTTTGCAACCACTTCCCTTGAGGATAAGCTCATCCTTCCACCCTTTTAGGAGGCTCCTTCTCCTATATAAACTTCCACCATTACCATGAGCAGCTAGTTTGGAATAGCTTGGATTGAATAGAGCTTATAGTGCTCAGATTGCTGCTACTATAGGTATTTGGTGTGCTAGGTGTGGAAGTGATTGATTGCTTAGGGAAGGTTGTTTTTTATTGCTTGTGTGAGAGAGAGAGTTGCTTGTCTTGGGAGAATCATTTCCAAAGGTGAATGCTTGAGACACTTGCTGACTGGCCCCTCCTGAGAAGGTTACCGACGTCAGAACATTTGGTTGTACTCTTCTCTGTTTGATTAATAATAGATGACTGCTATTATTGTTCCATTCTCATTTGTCTATGTAATGGTTAAATGTGAATTACATCTTTTCTGACCGATGTATGGTTTCTTTTATTAGATTTCACGCTTGTGTTTGTTTCCTCTTCGTGTGTGCAGGTATCTATTCGCGGAGATCACGGAGGATTGTGACCAGCCGAAGCGAAGGAGCGAAGCCAACATCTCTTCGTCAAACGACAGCGCAGGAATCCAAGTAGGTGCTCTTTACCTCTTGTTTAATCGTAATTAGGAACATGCATAGCAGCATTGTGTGATTGTTGCTAGACCCCTGCTGGGCTAGTAGGGATTGCCTCTATCCGTAGAGGGGATTTACCTCTCCAACAAGCCCCATTTTATTTCAATTATTTGCATTCCCAGATTGTTTTCGAATTCAGATCAGTCATTACTTGGTCTTGTAAAAACATAAAAATAAAGTGTTCTCTATGTATCAACCCTTTTTAAGAGTGCTCCTTTGTCGCAGGTAGAGCCACTGCTGCCAGCAGGCATCCATAGCCTCGACAGGGTTACCTATTATCCAGGAATGATCCTTTATCCTGCTTAAGGTTATTTACAACATTTTCAGAAAAAATCCTTTTCTTGATGCTTTTTCCTTTTTTATTCTCTAAAGAACAATGTCTTGGTTTGGTGGCCAAATTATGACACAGTCATTCACTTGATTTACACTTTTGCTGAACAAGCTAGCTCATGATGAGACCCCTCGTCTTTTGATTGCAACAATCTTGAGTCATTGCCCTGCTTTGGTAGACAGTTTTGGCAAAGTCAGCAAGTTATAATATCTGTGATCATGATAAGTCGACTCGTGATGAGACCTCGTATTCCTTGAGATATAGCATCTTTTTAGGTCGTTCCTCTGAATGTTGCATTTTCCTTCAGCAGGGAGGATATCAAATTCTCTTTCCTTAAGAAAGTTCTGGGCGACAATGATAGGGCTGCTTTTGGTAATGGCTGTTTTCACAGAGAACCTTTATTTTAATATTGATACCTTTCATTGTGCTGACCTAAAACGAATTCTTTACTGAGATAGCTTTTTTAATTTTTTGGAGCTGAAACTATCATCATTTCTTGGTTAAAGTTCTATTGATAATAAAGATCAAATTCTCAAAAGATTTGCTGTTCATAGGAGCCAAAGTTCAAAATCTTCAACAGAGACAAGGTGTCTTTAGGAAACGTCGAATGCCATTTAGCCAGAACAAACTTTATTTGAGAGAGGCAAACATTCTCTAGGGTCATGTAGGGAATATAACTAACTTTGCCTATCAATTATTGAAAGCAAAACTAATAACCTAGCTAAATTACTCCTACTCCTATTCTAATTATATACAGGAAATAACTAAGTAAAATGATATTTCCAATGGAACCAACGATTCATTATTATCTCTAGCCGCATGAATTTTCCAAGCATTGGTAAAAAGAATCGAATTTCTCTTGGATCGAAATTGTTGGCTAGGGAATAAGAACTTACAAACTCAATTGGAATTCTGTCTGATTTTATTTTCTCATGAGAGGTCTTTTCCAACTGAGTACCTATTGGATCATAAAAATCGGGATGGATTTCTTTTGTGATTTGGTGATCTTTCAATAGGAGGGATAACAAGTCAAATTGTGAAATGGGTTTTTCACTTTTGGTGGCTTGTAACCCGTTGCTTGTTGACGTTGAGTTTTTAGCGATTTCGTTTGAAATGAAAGTTCTTATATGTAAATCGCTGAAATCTAATCTATCAAAAATTTGAAAATTTAAAAAGAAATTCGATTTTGTACAAAATGAACGCGAGTGAGAAAGAAATGATTGGGTATCTATACAAATAGTGGTATCGCACAACTAGGAGTTATTTGTGACTTTTTTCTTTTCACAAGAACTGGCCAAGTTTTGTGAATCAGGAACTGAGTTATGATTGCGAACAAGGATGAAGCTTTCCTCTTGATATGAATCATAGATCGGAGTATCGTCTTGGATAGTAAAATTATTCAAATAAGCTTTTGCTTTGAGGTGAGGGTCAGCTGGTATAATTCATGATCTAAGATGTTTTTTATTATCTGACCCTAGTTGAGTTACTTGTGATAACTCAACATCATCACAATCGGCAAAGCAACTATCACGAGAAACTTTACGGTGTCCCCTAGGTTCCTCTTTTTCATTATATGTTTTCAGACGAGGGAGGTGAGGCAGCTCTCGTTTAATATGGATCAAAGGCTGTGTTAAAGTGGTCTCTTTATCTTGAAAACCCAATGATGGTTCATTTGAATAACCCTCTGTGTCCGTCGAAGTATGCTTAATATTATGAGGGGAAAAATCGTCATCACTAAAAACATTGGCGTAAAGAGAAAAATGTAAATCTGGAACAACGCATTTGACAACATCAAATAAATCTCGTTCATCAGATTCACTATAAGTATCAGGTTTTAGATCATACCTTTTTGTGCCGATACTTTTTGAAAGAGAAACAGTTGGTGGATCTAACCTTGGCATCAGCATTTGTCGATTTGAAATGATATTGTCAGACTCTATGTCAAAGTCATCTTCTGGTGCCAAGGTATTTTCCCTTTCAGTACTTTCGCCTTTGTTTTCTGGTGTTAGAGCATGCAATACTCCTAGGCTGAATTCTGTTTGGTCAGGTACAGGAGGTAGGAAATACTCATCATAATCTGAAGATTCTTCATCTGTGAGCTCATTCTCGAGGTCATATTGTAGACATTTAAGATGAAATCGCATATTGAAATCCCTTACGGGTTCGTCTTCTTTCCGCAGATAGTCGATTTCATCATATACCTGGTCGTATTCATAGCAATCAAATTCCAAGATGAAAGTCCTAACGAATTGGTCCCAGCTGTGAACTGATGCAACTGGGAGGTTTCTGCACCATTTTCTAGCTTCCGCTGTGAATGTAAGAGTAAAAATCCTACACAAAACGCCTTCGTCAATTTTTTGAATGTCAGAACTCAAAACTCTTTGAATGAATTGCAGGGCATGATGAAATGCAGAAGAATTATTCTTACCATTGAATTTTACCTGAGACAATAGCCTTACCACATCTGGTGGAGTGTTGGAAGAGGCAGGAACATGGATGCAACTCCAAATAGGAATTCTGTGAGTAGCCATCCCGTTTCAAGATTTATAATTAAAAGCATTCCAACAGACAATGTGTTCAGGCCCTCCTTCTAGCACCAAATATGTTGAGGGCCCCGAAATCGGGTCGACAACAAGGGGGATACCCACCCAGTCCGGAACCTGGTTGGCGGCTCCTTGCCCGTTTGGAGTAGCGGGTCCAACTGGGGGTAATGGGACCAGCTTCCCGATGCATGGGGTGTGTGTGTGTGTAAGTTTTGATTTACGCTGTTTCTAGAGAGCTTTTGAGAACTAATTTTAATCTAACTCATCATTTGACTATAAGCTGCTAAAATCAGAATAAAAATAACATATACAATCTACGCTAACCCGGGATATATCCTTTCCATCATGCGATCTAAAAAGATTTCATATAATAACTGGTAATGAAGATTATTCAGTTACTATAAGAATATAAACCATTTAAGATAAACCATTCTGCATAAGAAGTTAAACAGGACAGTTGTGGACTGCATATCACATGATAAATCATTCATATGTCAAACATAAACAAATGATTCCACCGTACAAAAGTGCCAAATGGTAACCATAAATCTATACATTAACATACAAATAACATCAGTTGTATATCACTTTAAGCAAATCAGTAGAAATTCGTCAAGAGATAAAAGTACCATTTATGACTAATTTTTACTCACAAACTTCAAGCAATAATGATCTACTTCTACTTACTTTGAACGCCTACTAAGAGTACAGAAATGCAACATCAGTAGCAGACATTAAAATGCAAATATAAATAAATCCGATCCTTCCATTCATCAAAACCTCCTCTGAGGTGCAGAAGTGCATGTTCTGAGGACAAGTTTTTGACAAATTTCTGGACCCCTCTCCAATGCAATGAGAAGGGTTGAAATACTACTATCTAATCCTAATAATAGTATGTTACAAAATTGAGGATATGGTTCTCAAATGACCGCCCTTTTTCTAATTTAGTTAAAAAGGAAAAAACAACATTCTAAATGAAATTACTTCTGAATTTGGTCTCTGAAGTTGCAGCTGTCAAGCATAGGCTTGAGAAGAGTAGGTTGGCTAATTTCTGTGCTTAGCTGGGCTGCGAAAACGGCATCCATAAGAGCTGGCGCTACCTTCTCAGCTGCGTTCATGATGCATCTTACTGTCATGCATTGGCTGTGCGGCTTAACTAAGTAAGTCCAGTAACTTTCCCAATTTAGTCTAGCCAATGCCTGGATTGTTTTCCCGTTTGCCTGCGCTTTCTGCCTCCATTCTGCCTCCAGTTGCAACGTGCTTGGTAGGTACCCCGGGGTGGTCTCTGAAATCAAATTAGCCCTATGTAAATTTTCATTTACACAGTCGATAAGGATGCTCGCGTGTGTCGCCGCTGTCTCTGCTGCTTGCTCCGCCTGTGTGATTTGTTCGTCCCATTTATTAAAGAGCAGCTCTTTATGATTTTCATTAATCTTGGGTGCCCTTGCTCTTTTCCCCTCCTCGTCATTTTTCCAAGTCAGATATTCTGTTATTCTTCTATTGGTCTGGTCATAGTCGTTCCGCAATTCCACCACCTGGCTGGTGATCTTGTCGCTTAGTTCACAAAAATGCCTCCACTGTGATATTCTACGTACCATATCTTCTTGTTGCTGTGATAGTTGGTCATTCAAGCCGATGGACTCTGAAATGAACTCTGTCAGCTTAGGTTCGTCTTTATGTATTTCTTGCACCATCTGCAGCTGCTTTTATTTTTCTTCAAGACTTCTTTGATAGCTTACCTGCATCTGGCGAAAGTCTTCCTGTAGCTTTTCGAGCTGTCTGGAGGCTTCAGTGTTCGTATTGGCTTGCTGCAACTATTGTTGTAGCAGTTGTATTTGATTTTCATGTTCTTTTAGAAGTTGCTGGACTTCAGAGGCCTTGTCGATAGTTGCAGAAGCATATGCTCCTGCAATCTGAGACAATTTCGTGAGATTCTCGGTTGGATTATTATTTGGGTCTTTCCACAAGACATCTAGATGTTCAACATCTTGAGATAGTGCATTCTCAAGTTTTCTCTTCTTTCTTTGTCTCCTTACAACTGCTTTGTGTTGGGGGCTGTAGAATACGTCCAGTGGAGGAATTTCTTCTACGTTGAGTAGAAGTTCTGAGGATGGAGCGATAGGGAGATGCTCCGTTTCTGCGGCACTACTGACTATGGTCGAGACGACCTCTTGCACCACCTGTGTATTGCTCACAGGTGTCTTTGGGCCTTGACCTTCAAGATTAATTAATTCATTGAAGGTGTCCCATTCTTTATCCAACTCTACTGTGACAAGAGGTGTTTCGACGACAGGAGGGGGAACCTCTCTCGCTGGTGAGGCGATAACTTGCTGCTGAGGCATCGTACTTGACTGAGCTGTATCTTTGATTGTTTCTTCATTCTTCTCTTTGTTGTGCACAGACTCTTCAGGATGTTCAGATATTTCTTTTGCGGCGCTGGACTTAGATCTGGAAGCGTTGGAGTTTTCACTGAGGCTGATGCTCGGAGTCGGTTCTCTAGTAGCTACTTGCAGTCCTTCCAGTGGAATCCTAGCCAGTCTTCTTTCTCTGTACAACGTGAATTTCCGAAGGTCGTCTGGAGGCAATCTTGACTGAGCTTCTTGCAAAACTTCCTTGAGTGAGTTCTTGTTCAGAAAGAGATCATCAAACAGATCTTTCTTCCCAAAGAATACCCTTATCTTGACGTTGGTTGTAAATTCCTGGGCCACTTTATTTGGGTCGAATGGTCTTGATGAGAACTTAAATAATTGAAGACACGTCACGTTCTCCACCTCATCAAAAGCGTGTCCCACATCGAACAAAGAGAAGACCCCACAAGTGATGGGAAATGGAGGCCAAATGGCCTTCTTTTTGTCCTTTAGTTCCTTGGTTAAGCCGCCTTCAGAACAAGTTTGATAAGCGATTTCCCGGGCTAACAATTTATCAGGAACATACAAGGGTAGGACATGTGGAGGTACAGTGCTTCCAAAAACTCGAATATAGGTAAACCATTCTTCCCCAAACCATCTTGCGATGGGGAGGATGTCAATTTGGGCCTCGGGAGAGAACCTTGGGGGGTCCTTATCATATATCATTCTATGTGTGGGCACTATGAGCCAATGGAAAATCTGGTAAAAATGAGGGGCAAACTGGGAATCCCATAAGACTTTATGATAGACATGAATGGGCAATGGGTCTTGGGTAGTCCATTTCCAACCCATAGTAGGGAATTTCGATACAAGACAGACAGAGTCCATTATATAGGCAGACAGATAAAAAGGAGGATAGGCCCTTTGGGAGAAGGATCTCTTAGAACGGTAGTGGAGAACCGCCATGTATAGAGTGTCAGAAAGGATTTTGGCCCAATCCACTATCTCAGAACTAGTCACGGCATCAATTAACGGTAGCCATTCAGATGAAAACTTATTGATGTCGGGCTTACCAAATAGCCTACAGAGCATGGCTGCAGCAAAACAATATGGAGAGGTAAGGGAACCAGTGCTATACATACCGTTCTTATCTTTTTTCAACGGCTCATCTCTTCTTGACCATTCCTTAGTGGTGTCTGATAGGTCCGGATTCTCTACTACGAACTTCCTAACAAACTCTGCATTATAGGTCGCTTGTGGTTCAGGAAGATGATACATGAGCTTCAGGTCTTGAGCAGCAAACGAGCCCATGTCCCTGGACTTTGAACTGTCTATGATGTAACTCCGCATCATCTAAAATCCATTTGATCATGTCTATATACAGTAGAATCTTCGGCCTTGCTGCTATTCTATGGAGGAAAGAACACGCTAGGTCTTCCAGGGATGCCTCTGAAGGATGTGATGCACCCGCGACAGCAGCATTTACCTTGACTATTCTAGGGTTCTCTTCTTCTAACAGCCTATACATGCCTTCCCATGTTGAGATACCTGCATCTTTATTGCATGTAGTATCTGTGTACAGGGGCGCCATCTCCTTGGTCTTCTCTCTTGTTTCAGAGCTTTGAGCTTTGTTCTTCTTCCCCATTTCGCTTAGTGTTTCTATCTGATTTTGCCTTCACACTTTGCTCCTGCAGGTTATGAGTGAAATGGAAAGATTGATCAGAAAGGTGATGGGAGAGTTTTAAATGCAAGAGATAAATCAAATACGCCACCTTACATGAAGCAAATCTGCATTAAGGCACGCGTCTTTATTCCACTAAATAACTGACAACTGATTTATTACTATCATTAAAAGCGCATAATTCCAAGTCAGGTTATAGTAAGTGGCTTTTCTTTGGGTGGCGCGCCCGAGGGATTGGTACTAAGGTGCTTTTATGATTTGCCAACGTACCCTTGCATGTCGCGCAATCGCAAACAGTAGCGATCGCAACATCACAGATCGCCATATCGCAGATCGCAATAATTCAATGCTTGCCAATCTTCGCCTGCCTCATTTCTGTGATATGCGATCGCACGATCGCAATATCGCAAATCGGCGGATTTGTAAGCTTTTCTTTATGGATACTAGCATGTTGCGATGCGATGTTGTTATTAACACTGAGGCGGTGCGCATATTGGTCTTTAGAAGGGAAATGAAGGTGTTTCTTATTCCTTTGTGATGCAACCTTAAAGATTTGCTTTCATGAACACAGGCTTAGGCTTAAGTCATTCAAGAAACCTTTTCTACGTGTATGTTTGTACTTTTAAAATAAAATGCTTTCTTTTCCAAAAATTAACTAAGGGTCCCCATTCATTCTAGTATCGTGGCTGATACTAGATTGAACGAAGGGGGCGGTTGTTGCTGGCCACAACAGAACCCTGCAGAATGAAACTTTCCACCATAGAGAAAGAAGTTAAAGCTCCATGGAATTATATAGAGAAGTTTGAAGTGCATCTAGTAAACAAAAAGTTTCTGCTAAGAAAAGATGCCTCGGCTTTAAAAAAGGTATTAACCAAAGACATAAAAAATGCAGGAGAAGCAAAGCTTTCCAGATGTCAAGCCATATTTGCTAACTTTGACTTTGAAGTAGAGCACATTAAAGGAGTAGAAATTTTTTTGCTAGATTTTCTCGGTAGGGAGTACATCCCACAACAAGAACATGTGATGGTGATTGTTACAGAATGGGAACAAAGCCAAAAACAAGAAATTCTGAGAACAATACCTCATAACCAGAATTGGTCTAAGTATAAAGAAAATTGGAAGCCAACCTGGCAATTAAGAAATATAAAAGTGTTAGGTACAAGCACACACCAATATTTTGCATCTAGTGCCTGAAAGGAGAGTGTACCCTAAAGGTAGTAAATGGATCCATGACATGGTCTACACAAAAAGTAGAACAAATGCACTCCTTGCAGAAGATGCTCTTAAAAGTGACTTCCATGACATCACTATGATCTGGTCTCACAGTGGAAATCAAAGAGGAATCTATAGCAGATATTTCAGTATAATTCACACTAGAAATATTTCCTAGCCAATGATGACACATAATGCAGCCTTATGGCCCAGGAATGATCCCAAGCTTATTTTCCCTGACACAGTCTATGACTTTGCAAGATATAAAAAGTTATGGTGGGATATTCTAAATATTGATGGAAAAAGAAACCCACTACACTAAATTAAAGTTTTGGACAACTGGAATCATACAAAGAAATCAACAGTGTGATTGGTTACAAAAGTGGTGGACAGATTACGGGGTTAATAGAATAGCTATTGATCCAATCTACCATGAATCATATAGCAGGATGGGATGTGACATTTGTTTTGAACATAATATTCCCGATTGTTTTCACTCTCTTCACAATACTGTTAAAGATATGATGCCACTTTCTGATAATGAAATATTAAAGGAATATATGGTCAGACATTATGAGTGGCTTGTTTTGACAAAAATAAAGCATCAAGTTATTTTAAATAAACCCATGATTGTTAGAAGAATTTTTACTAAAGCATGGGATGAAAATCTATACAAAAGATTTTGGTTCCCTGAAATCACAGTCTTCTGATAAAAAGGTTCTCGTGTGCTTGTCCTTAAAGCATCCACTTTGTAATAATGATGTCCAGTCACAAGGACTATTTGTGACCAGCTTTCTCATTGGTGTTGCTGTACAAAAGCATCCACTATGTAAATACTTTTTAGGACAAATATTCTTCAGTCACGAGACTTGGAGCACTTCTCCAACTTTTGGTGTGCTTTGAGCCACATCTCAATGACTGATAGAATATTAGGAAAAAGTTTGTCGGCCCGATGAATGGATGTTTGTCCCCTCCTTTTCCTATATAAGAAAGGAGTAAGGCTCATTCAGGGGAGTCAGAGTTTGAGAGTCTTAGAGTCTTAGAGATCTGAGAAGCCTGCATATCAGTGTGCTTGGCACTGGTAAGAACCTAAAGTGCCCAGATCTAGTAAAGTTTAAAGTCTTGAGTCTGTATATTCTGAGACGAAGTCTGTGTCTTGTTAGGAAGCCTTCAGTAAAGCTCTCTCTTCTATGAGAAGCTAAAAGTCCGATAAATGAAAACACAGTCGATCTCTAGAAGGGATACATTGTAATCATTTTCATTTTCTGAAATAATATGAGAAGAGTGTTTTTATTCATTCCGCATTTGAGTACTCATTCACTTGAGTAAATGTCTGTTGTGTAGTATTTGTTTTCAAATTATCTTTTCCTTGAAGTTCGCGAAAAGTTCACCAGAGGTTCGCCAAAGGATAGAAGGGACGCCAGACCGTTAAAAGTCAAGGGAAGCCATGTGAAAGGTCGACAGAGAGATAAATATTTGAGTAGTTTCATGTCTGGGTTCATGTTGGGTTCACGTTGGGTTCACAAAAGCATTGGTGCACTTTGAGACACATCTCAATGACTGACAGAATATTAGGAGAAAGTTTGTCAGCTCGATGAATGGACGTTTATCCCCTCCTTTTCCTACATAAGAAAGGAGTAAGGGTCATTCACAGGGGTCGGAGTTTGAGAGTCTTAGAGTCTTAGAGATCTAAGAAGATTACGTATCAGTGTGCTTGGCACTGGTAAGAACCTAAAGTGGCTAGATCTAGTAAAGTTTAAAGTCTTGAGTCTGTATATTCTGAGACAGAGTCTGTGTCTTGCCAGGAAGCCCTCAGTAAAGCTCTCTCTTCTATGAGAAGCTAAAAGTCTGATAAATGCAAACACAGTCGATCTCTAGAATGGATACATTGTAATCATTTCCATTTTCTGAAATAATATGAAAAGAGTGTTGTTGTTAACTCTGCATTTGAGTACTCCTACACTTGATTAAATGTCTGTTGTGTAGTAATTGTTTTCAAATTATCTTCGCCTTGAAGTTCACCAAAAGTTTGCCAGAGGTTCGCAAAAGGATAAAAGGGACGCCAGACCGTTAAAAGGTGAGGGAAACTGTGTGAAAGGTCGACAGAGTGAGAAATATCTGAGTAGGTTCATGTATGGGTTCACATTGGGTTCATGTAAAGGAAGATAGTTGAAGGCAATCAAAGAGATGCAGCAAGGCCAAAGGTCGAGCAAGCTTGTGTGACGAGCCCCTGCTAGAAATTGGTATCAGAGCCAGAAAGTTGTTTGGTTCAAGTTAGTACTCAGAAAACACTCTGTATTAAAAATGGAACCATTCAGAAAATCTATTTCTTTCTGCGAAATAGAAGAAAGAGAATCTTATGCTATAGAAAATCCCCTCAGAGATATGTTTGCATCTTGTTCTAGTCGTGTGTTAAATCAAGCCGAACTAGAATATGAAGAAACACAACCATCAGCAAGATGGCAACTTCCTAGCATTGCTGCATTAGAAGTTTATTCAGATTTGTCTGTATTTCACTTAAAAGCTGCTACTAGAATCAGTATTAAAGAGTCAATAAGCCAGATCCAAGAAAACTCCGATAGTGTACAATCTATCCCTCTTCTTGATCCAAAACAATTACAAGCTGAAGCAAAGAGGCTTAAAACCAAATATTTGCATTTGGGATGTATTAGAATCGACATAAATCCTTTGACCCATCAAGGCCTGAATACTTTTGTGTTAGCTATTGTCAGAGACTTAACCCATAATAAATATACTGATTCATTGATAGGAGGAATAGTTGCTCCTTTGTCTAATGGCCCAGTCTATTTTGACTGTTATCCAAATTTCTCAGTTTATGTCTTTGATGAAACCATTGATCAGATCCTACAACTGCAAATCCAGACCACCGGATTTGACATGCATAAGAAAAGGCATAACATTGCTATCCAGACAAGAGGTTGTTTCCGGCATACTAATACTTTGTATCCAGCCATCCTCCATGCGCCCAGTAAATATTCTAAGTCTAGTGTCGTTGTTTTGACTGACTCAAAAAATCAAAAAATTGAACACCAGACTATTCATTGGGAAGATCTCACTTTCCCAGAACACTGGGTCATTTCTAGTTCCAAACCTCCTGCTTTGAGAAAAATAACTTTTGTAGATATTCAAGAAAATAAATCCTCTGCCATCCTTTCTTTTCCCAGAAGATCAACAATAGACTGCAGAAGAATAGAACAAGCCTACAAAAGCTCATCAGCTTATCAAGATCCAAGCATTATAGATACCGCTTGCTCTAGTTCTATTTTTAATCCTTCCTGCCATATTTCTTTATTCGAATTTGCACAGATTGTAAATTTTTCTTCATTAGAAGTAAAATGTCCCGAGTGTCATTCATCTATAAATTTGAGCATTCTTGCTGAGTCTATCATACATGAGAATCATCACCTTCGAACTGGTGAAGCACCTCCTTCCACATCCATAAATCTGTGCCCCAATATGAAATGCTCAGATATTCCATTTCCACATGAATCTAACCATGTTCTCATGATGCATGAACTTCCCTCTTTAGAAGATCCAAGGCTAACAGAAATGTTCAGCAAAATGAGGCCATCTAATATGCCTAGGTATGGCTTAGGATATTTGGAATAGATGAATGACCTCATCCCAGAGTCAAGATTTTGCTCTTTACCACTTGACTATAAAAAGCCCTCTGTACCAGAAATGCATAAATTCTTTACCTTAATGGATGGTTGTAGAAAGACCAAAATAGAGTCCCAGTGGATGAAAGAGATGTTGAATTGGGATATCTACACTCACCCTGAGGCAGAAAAATTTGGTCTCAATCATACAGTTGAGGAAAAAATCAAGTTATCCCAGGAGTGGAAAAAGTATATGGATAAAACAAATACCTGGATTTCTTTCTATGTCTAGAAAAGAAAACCTCAGTTAGAAAATGTTTTGATGACTGATACGACATCTTCTTCCTCAGCCAAACATTCTTAGACCACTGTAGATGGTAATAAAATAGAGACACCATCTACTTTCCCTCCATACAAAGGTATCATTCTAGGAGAAAACCAAAACACTGCAAAGGACATTCCTTTACTTCTCAAAGATGACAATGTACTGGGTATAGACATAAGAATACAAAAAGCTAGTGAACAAATCAATTGGACCAACACTACAGTGAAAGGGCTTGAAATGAGCATAGAAAAGTCAGTTGAAATAAAAGAACAGTTTGATACTGTCTAAGTTTCTCTTAATGATGTAAATAAGTGTCTTAATGATGTACAATATTCATCTTCTATTGTAAAATCTTATGTTAAAGAATCTCTCAATAAGAATGAAAAAGTAGAAGAAAAAATGGTAGACCACATTGATACTACTAAGGGATTGTTAACAGCCTTAACTGAAAAGATTGAACAAATAAGTTTGTCAAAAATAGATAAACCAATCCCTACTTCTTTATTATGTAAGAGAAATATGTAGAAACAGAATCCTGTCAAACCTATTGACAGATTCCCAAATTTCTTTCCAAAAGAAGTAGCTTAGACCTCCTCAAATAAATCTGAAGCTACATAACATATTTCAATTGCCTCCTTGTTTAAGGAGGAGAAAGAATGAAAATCACAGATTCTTCCCATCTATGAACCATTGGAAAGTTAGTTCAATAAATATCCAACTCCCGACTTGGATGGAAAAGGAAAGATTCCAGAAACACACACATTCTTCCCTGATTCACACAGAGAATGGAACATTGATAATCTCAGTGTTGGCCAAATCAGACAAATGATCAAGATGATGTTCATGGAATACAAGTTAATGTGTCTCAAAGGAAAGAATGAAGTTGAAGCATGTAAGACTATCATTTAGTGTTTTACTGGAACACTTCTCAGATGGGGGGAGACTGAATCATCTCCAGCTCTACTCATAAAAATGAAGAGTGAAGTACTCAAAGATGAAGCAAGGGATATTATACATAATTTAGATGGGACAAATCAGAGCAATATGATTGGAGCTCTGACTTCAATGATCTTAGAGCACTGGTGTAGCTCTGAGACAGAGATTGCTAATAAGCACGAGCTCATACTGATGAACCTCAAATGTAATAAGATGTCACAGTTTGAAGATTTTCACCAAGATTGGATGCAGAGAATCTACGAGGTGAAAGATTCAAAAAATTTGCTATGGAAACAGGTATATCTTGCAGCTTTTCCTTTTAGATTTGTTGATTATATCAGATTGTAAGAAGTATTTCAACTGCGATTTGAAACATATACCTGGGGATAGATTTATTCTCTCATCACAAAAGAATTGATCAGTCTGTGTACCAGCTCTAAGGTAAACAGTTCCTTAGAAAAATTGTCAAGGCTTCCAGATAGTAAATCTATCTGTAGTAAATGTTGGAAACCTAATCCTCAATGGGTTAGTGTGGAAGCCGAATAGACAGAAAGAAGTCCAAGAGACCTTGGGATGTGGAACCCAATGGCCAAACCATGTACTATAAATGTATATGTTTTTTTAATAAGAAATGTACTCTCATGTTTTATCATTCAGATTCTGTTGCTGCCCATGTGTGTTTAACATGGTATAAGAGCGAGTACCATCCTAACCTGCTTAATCTCATATTTGAGCCACTTGTTTTGTGGTCTCTATGCATATTTGGAAAAGCGTTTTCCAGCTAGCGAGCATCTTGAACTGAGTTTTGTGATTTCTCAGGTTAACTGGTGAATAACATAATTCTCACACTGTGTGCATACCATGCTAAACACTACATTGTCCTATTGATCTAACATTCTGGATGCTTTGTCATCTATTTTTGAGTTGGGCTCTCTCCATACAATCTTCTTGCAAAAAAGTTACATTTACCTGAGAGCTAATCCTTACAGCCATTAATCCTTCACCTGACACTACACCTTATTATAGCTTGATATAATGTTCCTATCCACCATGGCAAGTGAACCAGGAATTTTTAGACCAACGTCAACCTGCATTCGTTCATATGCTAACAACATTTCATAGCTCTGTTGGTGCATTGGAATTAGCGTTGAAGACTGGATTGTCTTGCTATTCTCCGAGCATTCAAAACTGGACAGTAGAGAGCAGCGTATGGAGCTTGCTGCAAAAAGAGAGAGCAATGGAACATTGCTACCAAGTCCACCAATCCTACTTGCATCGCTTGAAATCCTGTATAAAGAATAGGAAGAAATATTCCAGAGATTTGCACTACGTCACCTGGCCCAACCTTCCTCCTAAGTTCTCGTCTTATGTGTATTGTCATTGGTCTAGGTATATGCCCTTTGGGCACATGCTCTGACAGCTCCTGAATTTTAGCCTCTTGAAACTTCAAGAACTTCTAGGCTCTGAGTTGTAGAATGAGGTTGCCCTTTGCATTATTTATCCTACAACGATTTGATGGGCATTCAAAAAGTGGCAAGAAACTACGAGATGTGACTTGTTGATATATTTCAAATCCACATTCGTCACAAGTGTATACAACGACCTGCATCAATGGCTTGACTTCTGAACAACGAGTAACAATACAAATAACTTTGACAAGTTGTCCGATGTGGCAGGCCTTCACATCCCTCAGTGTGAAAGCCTTCTGTTTTGCAAAGCCGTTAATATGAACTTCAAAGAAACGCTTGATCTCTGGTGGAATCTTTTGAAAAGGGTCTACATTATCTGCATTTTCACCCACTTCTTCGAATCTCTATCTCATTAGAATATCATAATCATCTTCCCTTGCAATAACTTTAGTGGGTTCGGGCAACAATTCATCTATTTCTTCCACAAAAATGCCAATGTACCAATGAGTATTTGTTCTTACTCTATTCAAGAACTCCTCATCCAACCCCTTGTAACTTCTGATGTCATCGAGTTCAATTTCAACAGAATGGATTTTCCTATTTGCAACATCTTGCAGCAGATCCATGTACTTTGTAACTCCATTCTCTGCTACAAAATTCTTCAAAAATTCTTTGCAGAACTCTTTGTCGGCTTTGAAGTCTGGACCAGGCATTTTCAAACCAGCTTCAACAATGTAAAAACCCTAAATCTATACAAATAAGCTTGTTTCATCAGTATCACATCATCTACATTGTATGCATATATCTTATATCACCGAATCAAGTACTCCAGCGTCTTGTGAGATGTGCAAGAAGTAGATATCCAGACAGTAAATGAAAGAATGTGGCAATAGATTTATCTAGTTTTGCATTGTATTCTCTATTCTGAAACTCCCGGTCTATCTGTAGGCTTTCTGAATTGAACAAAGTCTTCTTAAATGTAGCAAAGGATCTCAATTGTGGAGAGTTCATCAAGCCCTCTGAGAGAAATATCATAAACGCTTTCCAAACAAACGTTTGCTGCTTCAGTGGAATCGAAAAGAATTGATGGCAGCGTGAAAGGCCTCTTTTTCAAATCCTCAACTTGCGCATGTGTGGAGGCAATAACTTTAAGTTGTGATTCTAGAGAATTTTCCATAGCTACGATTCTAGAAATGTTCCCTCGAGCTGGAACTTTGGCAGTTGCGAAAAGAATAGCAGGGTCTTACTTCCTCTTGCACCTAGATTGTATCCTTAACAACAAAGAAAAGGGGGGGCGAGTTCAACTCTAATGCGGGGATAATTTTTCATGAAGATAAATGGTCTGCTGATTGCTATTATTAAACCTTCAAATCTGTGGGACGAAATTTATCAAGTTCTGGTGCAGATTTAACAATGGATAATTTTATGAAGTTCACTATCATTCCCTTGGCATAGCAGGAAATCCTAGGGATGCAGCAGACTCTCTAGAAGTTGAATTTGTTATACAAGTGACTGGGTCAGGTTCCTTTTCAATTTGTGCACTGCATTTCTTGAATAGATGACTATGTAAAGTTTGCATCCTCGCTGATATATATTTCTGAGTATTCATAATGGAGAAACAAATATTTTATTTGTTGTAGCATTTGAGTCTCATTGTTTGGGAATGCACAATATACTTTCCTTGTATATGAATGCAACCAACCATCATTATGTGTGGATTTGGAGAATAATTGTAGAGTTAAAATCTTGTTTTTGGTTCATTCCTCAAGGAATAATATCACTTGATTGTTGTAGTTTTCTGGAAGAACAAATTTTGATAATACCTTGTAGTGATACTGGTTCATAGTTGGTTTAAAGTGTAAGATTGGAGAAAATGGTAGGAATCAATGAAGTATTAGAGTTCCTCAGAACTCTGATATTGTCTACTAATGATACATTAAAAGTCAGCAAAGTTTCTCTCACAGACATTAAGGCCTGTCTACAAAATGCACAAGAGAAAATTGATTTTTTGCAGCTCGAATCTCAGCTACAGCAAGAAGAATTAAAACAGAGGAGTCATTCTGAACCTATTTCTATTTAGAAGATTGAAATAGAATCCTGTAAAGTAGCAAGGTTACATGCAGATGCAGAAGTTCAGCTTGCACTTCCCAAGCCCATTATCAAACCTTGGGAAGATCTTGTCCACAACAAACACAGAATTGGTCTTGGATATGAGAAGGACTTGTCCTTTCATATTCCAGACTACTCAAAGCCTAGTTTACAAAAGATTTTTCGGCAAAAATCACATGAAATATCATTTGCCAACGCGTTTCGAACCAACCAGTGTGGTTCATCGTCAGGACAAGTTGAAGAAATAGATCCAGCTTAGCAGGTTAAATAGATTGAGCAGAGTCTCCAATGGCTAGTTTGACCAACCGCTAATATTGACTAATGGACCGGGATCAAAACATTTTAATAATGAAAAGGAGATAAGTTATAAAAATAATTTAAATTAGTGATAATAGTTTATTAATAAATAGTTAAAAATTAGTTGCAAAGGACCACTTCTATGAATAAATTAAATGTGAATATGAGTTAAATGAGAATAAAAATAACTAAATAATAAAAATAATAAAATATAAATATAAATAATAATAAAAATAAATAACAAAAAAATAAATAAATAAAATAAATAAATATAAATACAAATATAAAGATAAAATAAATAAAATAA